>PVIA01019140.1:0-11197 GCA_004024845.1 Tonatia bakeri | reverse complement strand
TTTTTTTTTTTTTTTTTATTTAAATGAATGTTCAAGTACAGTTTTCACCCCCTTACTCCCATTCAAGTCCTCCCATCCCCCCACCTCCCACTCAATCAAGCCCTCCCACCCCCCTTCCCTACCTCCCTCCCATTACCACCCTCCCCCTATCTTTTATCCATGTGTCCTTTAACTTTAATCCTATAAACCCCTCCTCCTCAGGTACAATCTTTTTGGAAGAGCCATTGGTAGTACCTATTACTATTTAGACTGTTCATACCTTTTGACTTCGCAATTCTATATGAAAGAATCTATTCTATAATATAAGTGCACAAGTATGCAAAGGTATTTGTCCAAGGATATTGACCCACAATATGGTTATAACAGTAAAAGTTTGGCAACAACATATGTATCCCTCAGAAGGAGACTGGTTAAGTGAATGATGATATGTGGTAGACATATCATGCACTGTATTAATGAGCCAGGCTCTGCTGTAGGCCCTAAGGATCCAAACGTGAGCATGAGTGACAAAGGCCCCCACGCTGTGGACGTCTTCCTTGGTGGGGAGGATGTCACACAATAAGCAAACATACTTCGTGAGTAAATCACACTGTATTAGAAGTTAGTAAGGTCTGTGTTGAGACCTTGGGAATGTAAGGTAGAGGTGGGTGGGTGTTACAATTTTAAGTAGGGTTAGGCCTTACCCAGAAGGCCCTAGAAGAACAAAAGCTATTATTCATTTTAGTCCTGCAGTTAACAACAGCTCACGCAACATTTATCTACAGAAGATACCTAAAAGCATTTCAGTCTGCAAATGAAGAGTGGGAGGGCTTAGACACTTGTGACTCTTTTATCTGCCTCCCCTGAAAGGAGTCAAAACATCTCAGCCAAGGGCAAGGGCCCCTGCCTGAGTGTCCTGTTTGCCTGGGTGCCTTTGTAGCAATCTGCTCAAATGTTTCCATCACTTTAACTGTGGGTGGGGTGCTCCTCAGCTCCCTTTGTCCTTGATAAAGGCCTACAGGGACTCCTCCATTAGGCAATGATGAAGCCTTTGATGTGGTGAGGTCCCTCCCTGGACAACAGGTTATTAGTCAGCAACTCCTTACACTATGCATTTATTCTGAGTCTTGGAAAGAGACTGATGGGAGATACCAAAGAGAGGGAGGTGCTTGCTTTCCCCCGACTCCAAGCAAGACTTAACTAGTTCCTTCATGGCGCTGGCTTCATGAGGGTAACAGGCGTCGATTAACTGGTTTAGATGTCACCCAAAGCAGAGAAAACGGCTCCTTCACAGGGACAAGAGAAAAATAAATTTCTACACAAAGCAGAAAATAACCACCCCAGAAGAGATCAAGAAAGTCCAAAAGGGATGATGAGCAAAGGCTTCCCTGGCATCCAGGACGCTGCTGGTGGGCCTGGAGGAGATCCACTTGGGGTTTAACACAGGAACTGGGGGATGGTGTCCTAGCAGGGGGCACGGCAAAGAAAAACACATGGAGGTTGCTAACAATGGAGCATATTCAAACTGTTCTAAGTAGTTCCTTTGTTTGAAGCATAGACATAAAGAAAAGAATAAATAATAGTAATAACCAACATTCACTCTGCTTTTACTCTGTGGCTGCAGCATTGAAAACACTTTCTACTCCATCTAATCTTCACAACAATCCTGTAAGGAGGTATATGAGTATCCCAACTTAATAGGTGAGCAAACAGAGGCAAAAGTAGATTGATAATTTGCTCATTTGTGGTAAGGAGTTTGTAAAACACCACTGCCAACAACAGTGATAAGCACGATAATCATCTGCTATTGATTGATTGCCAAGCACTCCACTGAGTTCTGGACATTCCTCCTCCTCTGATCTGACCCTCACTGTCCAGGTGAGGAAACTTAGGCTTGGGCAGGAGTAAAATTTTTGCATACTATTGAAGCTAAGTTGTCACTAATTCTAACTAGATTGTTATAAAGTAAGATGTTAATTGTAATTTCCAAGGCAACTACTAAGAAAATAACTGAAAATGTAAAGCAAAATGCATGACAAGGGACTCCAAATGGTACACTAGAAAATATCTAACACAAAAGAGGATGTAATGGAAAAATTGAGGAATAAAAAGATATGACATATAGAAAACAAATACCAGAAGTAAGTCCTTACTTATGAGTAATCATATTACATGTAAATGGATTAAACTCTCCAATTAAACACCAGGTTGCCAGAATGAATAAAATAACATGAATCAACTATATGTTCACTTTAGATTCAGATCCAGAGACACAAATAGATTGAAAGTGAAAGGACGGGAAAAGATATTCCATGCAAATAGTAGCCAAAAATAAACTTGGAATGGTTATATTGATATCATACAAATAAACTTTAAATCAAAATTGTTACAACCAAAAAGAGACCAAAGAAGGGCATTATATAATTATAAAAGGGTAGATCCATTGAGAATATATAACAGGGTAGTGGAGGGATTGTGAAAAAAAGAAACAAAAAAGACGGAAAACAGTGTGGCAACCGCAGGGGTGAGGAGGATGTGGGGGGAAGTGGAGGAAGGTATAGGGAATAAATGGTGAATAATGGAGACTTGACTTGGGGGGGTGAGAGCACAATACAGTGTGCAGACAATGTGTTGTGGGATTGTGTACCTGAAACCTGTATTACTTTGTTAACTGGCGTCACTCCAATAAAGTCAATAAAAAGAAAAAATAGAAGCTATAAAAATCATCAACATGCATGTACCTAAAAAGAGCCCTAAAATATATGAAGAAAAAACTGACAAAATTGAAGGAAAAATAGATAGTTCAACTATAATAGTTGGAGACTTCAACACCTTCAATAACAGATAGAACTACTAGATCAAATATAAGTAAAGAGACAGAAGAATTGAACAACACTATAAAGCAGCTAGACCTGACAGACACATTTACAACATTCCTCTCAAAATAATCAGAATATACATCTTTTCTCATACACATGAAACACTTTCTAGGATGGACCATATGTTAGGCCACAAAACAAATCCAAATAAATTTTTAAAAGACTGAAACTATACAAAGTGTCTGTTCCAATTAAAATGAAATGAAACAGAAGAAAGAATGGAAAATTCACAAATACATGCAAGTTGAACATCACACTTTTAAACAACCAATGGGTTAAAAAGACTTGACATGGGAGATCAGAAGATACTCTGAGATGAATGAAAACTACAACATACCAAAATTTATAGCTGTAAACACATTAAAAATGAAAGAACTCAAATCAATACCCTAAATTTCCACTTTAAAGAATTAAAAAAGAAAACTCGAGCTATACCCAAGCAAACAGAAGGAAGAAAGTGATGAAGCTTTGACAGAACATCCGCAGAACAGAGAATAGAAAAGCAACAGAGGGGCTCAACAAACACAAACGTTGGTTCATTGTTTGAAAAGAATAAAATTGAAAGGCTTCCAGCTAGACTGACTAAGGAAAAAAGAGAGAAGACTCAAAGTGCTAAAGTCAGAAAGTAAAGTGGGACATTTGCTACCAACCTTCCAAAAATACAAAAGAAATACTAATTGTATGCCAGCAACTTAAGTAACCTAGACAAAATGGACCAATTCCTAGAAACACACAAATTGCCAAAACTAAGTAAATAGTAAATGTGAATGGACCTATACTAGTAAAAAGATTGAACTAGTAATATAAATTTTATCTTATTTATTTTTTTAAATTCTCAATGAGGACTTTTTTTTTTACTGCTTCTAGAGGAAGAGAGAAGGGGGGCAGAGAGAGAAATATCAGTGTGTGAAAGAAACATCAATCAGTTGCCTCCCATACCTGCCCAGACAGGTGGTTACACACGCCAGAACGGGGATGGGACCTGCAACCTAGGCAAGTGCCCTGATCGGGAATGGAACCCAAACCCTTCAGTTACAGGATGATGCTCCCACCAACTGAGCCACACAAGTCAGGGCAGTAATACGTAATTTTTTCATTCCTATAAAGAAAACCCCAGGACATGATGGCTTCACTGGTGAATCCTACCAAGCACTTAAGAATTAATACCAATACTTCTTAAACTTTTCCAAACATATAAGAGATCAGCATTACCTTGAAACTACAGCCAAAAAAAGTCACAATAAGGAAAGAAAACTAAAGACCACTATTTCTTTTAAATATAGATGCAAAAATGCTCAGCAAAATACTATCATATCCAATCCATGGATTATACATCATGATCTAATGAGTTCGTTTCAGGAATGCAAAGGTTATTCAGTATTTTAAAAGTTAATCAGTGTCATATACTACATTAATAGAATGAAGAGGACAAAAGGCCACATGAACATCTCAACTGACTCAGAAAAAAGGCCTTTGATGAAATTTAACAACCTTTCATGATAAAGATACTCAACAACTAGGACTAGAGGAGAAATTTTTCAATATAATAAGGGACATATATGAAAAACCCACATGATATGCAATGATGGAGACTTAAAGCTTTCCACCTAAGACCAGGAACAAGACAAAGATGCCTGCTTTTTGTTACCTCTATTCAGCATCTTGATTGAATGCTCTAAAATATTGGTTTACTTGTTATTCAGGTATGGCGAAGCCAACAGATCAGGAGATGACTGCCATCTCCTTGAAGATAGTTTATCAGCTTGTCCTGGTTCATGCTATAGACTTTGCTAAAATCTCTCAAAGGTCCACAAACCTTAAACAAGCAGCATCTGGTCTCAGTGTGCTCTGTACCTCTTGCTAAGCAGCCATAAGCCTGGTACTAGTGGCAACAGGCCTCAGTTTGCAGCTTGTCCACTCCCAGGCACCTCCAAGCCCAGAAAAACTGGCAAATATCTGCAGATCATGTCATAGTTCATGCTGAGTGGTCCTGGGCAGGGCATGAACAGTAGCTGACCTTGGCTTGCACCTCTTGATAGGTCCCAGAGCCAGTGTACCCAGTGGACAGCTTCAGACAATGCTGGAGCACCGCCCAACCACCTCCAGGAAAAATACACTCAAAGAGCAGATTTGGTGGGCGCCAAAGCCTGCTGAAGTGAGTCCTGCTCCTTGGGTAGGGTCCATGCACAGGGGCTTCTCTGCTGTAATCACAGCCTGTCCTTGCAGCCAACTGCCCTGGGGGTCTAATCCCTCCTGCCAGGGTCCAGCCTCGGCAGGATCTCAGGGTCCCCGAAGGATGCACAGCTCAGGAGAAGCGAATGAAGCGAGACACCCGGTGGGGTGCCGGAGGACAGCCAGGCTTTTTGGGCTCAACTGACTCGCCAAGAAGAATCAATCTTTACTTTTATAGGGGAGGTTATACAACATTCAATGCATAGTGTGATTATTAAAACACAAACTGTTGCCATAGAAATAATTTTGAAAAATACAGAAGGTTTTACAGATCAATCATGTTAAACAAAGAAATAACTGAAAAGTACAGGAGGTCCCACAGATCAACAATATTAAATAAAGGTTATTTTGACCAAGAGGGTCATTAATCAGATAGCCAACGAAGCTATACGGGCACAAACTTTCAGGTGCCAATTACTAATTAGGTGTCTATTAAGACTCTAGGGATTGTCTAAACTAAAAGGGTACAAGGGATGATTTATAGGTTATATAGAAATTAGCTATTATCTGTTGAGGTTAGATTTGTCTCGGTTAGGTAACTGGTTCCCTACCTAGGTCTTTTGATTTATACATCTTGTGGGGGCCATGTTTTGTATTCATTTCCATGTATTGAGATTATTATTTTCAACTAGAACTCCTTGTTTCTTTACACTCCTGTCCAGGGTATGGGAGGGGTAATGGCTCTAATAAATATTAAGCTTTTAAGTGGTGACTCCTTAGGAAACATTCCTAGCAACAGCTTCTTCAGCATTCTGGCAGTTGGTCTGCCCATAGTTCAATTTTGTCCTTAACTTCCCAGGTGGGGGAAGCAGGCAGCATTAGGATTGTTAGAGATTTCTATTCTGTGGTCAGCAAGTCATTTCACACAGAATTAGAGGCGTCATGCAGATTTTTTGTTATAATGCACAGGTATCTAAAAATCCCACCACCTATTGCTAGCAGGGACAGGCATACAGGAAGAGATAGACAGGAGATCTGGCCACAGTCGCCTCTGCTGTGCAGATGCATCTCATCCGACCTGACTGTGAAGAGGGTCAGCTGTTGGTCGGCTCCTGACACCCTTCCATTTGCATGCCAATAGCAATGAAAGTTCAATTACAACAGGAGAGTGCACATAGCACACATGGTGGGGGGTCGCACCAGGAGATCCCCACTTCAGTGATGAGGGAGGTTTTGCCACTGGGCCCCACAGAAAACCTACTACATAAGGCCTCTCTACCAAGACTGGAAGATTAGCAGCTCTACCTAACACATAGAAACAAACACAAGGAGGCAGCCAAAGTGAGGAGAGAAAAAAATGTCCAACTTGAAAGAATAGAACAAAACTCCAGGAAAAGAAGTAAACAAAATGGAGACAAGCAAGCTACTAGATGCAGAGTTCAAAACACTGGTTCCAAAGATGCTTAACAAATTTAGGGGAAGAATAGATTGACTCAGTGAGAACTTCAACAAAGAGATGGGCAACAAAAAAAACAGAGATAGAAAACATAAACAGATCAGTCAGCAATGAAGAATACAATAACAGAAATGAATACACTGGAAGGAATCAACAGTAGATTAGATGAAGCAGAGGACTGAATCAGTGATTTGGAAGATAAGGTAGGAGGAAACACCAATCAGAACAGCAAAAAATAGTCCCCCCAAGTGAGGACCATATAAGGAGTCTCTGGGACAACTTCAAGCACACCAAATATTCTCATCGGGGGGTGCCAGAAGGAGAAGAGAGAGAGCAAGAAACTGAAAACCTATTTGAAAAAATAATGACAGAAAACTTCCCTAACTTGGTAAAGAAAATAAACACACAAGTCCGGGAAGCACAGAGAGTCCCACAGATGAACCTGAAGAGGCCCACACCAAGGCACATCATAATTAAAATGTCGATGGTTGAAGACAAAGAGATCTGAAAATCAGTAAAAGAAAAGCAGGTAGTGACCTACAAGGGAGCTCCCATAAGACTGTCAGCTGATTTCTCAACAAAATCTTTGCAGGTCAGAAGGGATTAGCATGAAATATTGAAATTGATGAAGAGCAGGGACCTATAACCAATACTACTCTATCCAGCAAAGCTATCATTTAGAATGGAAGGGCAGGTAAAGAGCTTCCCAGACAAGTAAAAGCTAAAGGAGTTCATCACCACCATACCAGTACTAAGGGGTCTTCTTTAAGAAGAAGGAAAAAAGACCAAAACTATGAATAATAAAACAACACTAAATACATATCTATCAATAATTACTTTAAATGTAAATGGATTAAATGCTCCAATCAAAAGATATATGGAGCCTGAATGGATAACAAAACAAGATCTTTACATATGCTGTCTACAAGAGACTCACTTCAGATCTAAATGCACCTACAGGCTGAAAGTAAAGAAATGGAAAAAGATATATCATGAAAATTGAAATTAAAAAAAAAAAAAGCTGGGATAGCAATACTTATACCAGACAAAAGAGACTTTAAAATGAAGGCTATTGCCCTGGCTGGTATAGCTCAGTGGATTGAGTGTGGGCTGCGAACTAGGCATCGCAGGTTCGATTCCCAGTCAGGGCACATGCCTAGGTTGCAGGCCATGTCCCCCAGCAACCGTACACTGATGTTTCTCTCTCTCTCTCTCTCCCTTCCCTCTCTAAAAATAAATAAATAAAAATCTTTAAAAAAAAATGAAGGCTATTACAAGAGACAAAAAAGGACCCAGCAATTCCACTTCTGGTTATTTATCCAAAGAAACCCAAAACACTAAGTTGAAAAGACTTATATTGTACCTTGATATGTTCATTGCAGCATTATTTACAATAGCCAAGATATAGAAGCAACCTAAGTGCCTATCAATGGACAATTGGATAAAGAAGAAATAGTATAGCCCTGGCTGGTGTGGCTCAGTGGATTGAGTACCAGACTGTCAAGCAAAAGGTCACTAGTTCAATTCCCAGTCAGGGCACATGCCAGGGTTGCAGGCCAGGTCCCCGGTGGGAGGCATGTGAGAGGCAACCACGCACTGATGTTTCTCTCCCTCTCTTTCTCTCTCCCTTGTCCTCTCTCTAAAAATAAATAAATAAAATCTTTTTTAAAAAGAAGAAAAAGAAATGGTACATATACATTATGCAATATTACTCAACCATTAAAAAGAATGAAATCTTGCCATTTGCAACATCATGAAAGAATCTATAGATTACTGTGCTGAGTGAAATAAGTCAAACACAGAAAGACAAATACCATATGATTTCACTTATATGTAGAATATAAAGAACAAAATAAATGGACAAACAAAACCAAAACAGACTCATAGATACAGAAAACATCTGATAGTTGCCAGGAAGAAGGGATGTTGGGAAATGGGTAAAAAAAGGTGAAGAGATTAGGAAGTACAAATTGTCAGATGTTACAGAATAGTCACAGGGATGTAAATTAAAGCACAGGAAATATAGCCAATAATAATTTAATAACTATGTATGGTGTCAGATGGGTACTAGATTTATTGGGGTGATGATTTTGTAAGTTATATACATGTCTAATCACTGGATTACATGCCTGAAACTAATATTGAATGTCAACTGTAATTTGAAAACGAAAAATTATTTAAAAAATAAAGTAAAACATTAACCTGTAAAAAGAAGATAGTTTACTATACCCACAGATCCCAAGATAAGGGAGCATGTCATGCCATGGTGGCGAGAGCACACAAGAAACACTGGGGTTGGTAAGGAAGCAGGGGGTTAAGGGAAAACTGTGGGTGAGAGCATTATTGGAGTTTGAAAGTGACGGAATGGGAGACTTAGGGTAAGCAGGCTTAGGATTGGCTAGTTTAAATAATTTAGGCAGGGACTGTCCCTAGTTCTCTGAACCTAGCCCTGAAAACTATAAAATGTTGCTGAAAAAAATAAAGAAGACCTAAATAAATGGAAAGACATCACGCATCTATAGATTGGAAGACAATGTTCTTAAGATAGCAATGCAACACGAGAGCCATCTATAGATTCAGTGCCATCCCTATGTCCTTTTTTACAGACATAGAAAAGGCAAAACTAAATTTATATGGTATTGCAAGGGACTCTGAAAAGCCAAAATGATCTCAGAAAAGAAGAAATTTGGGAGACTCAAAGTTCGTGATTTAAAACTTACTACATAGTACCTATAACCAAACATTGTGGTACAAGTGTTAAGGATAGACATATAGATGGATGGACTAAAGTTGAGATTCTGTACACACATCTATGGTCAAATGATTTTTGACAAGAGTGCCAACCATTTATGGGGGCGGGGGAAATAATCTCTTTAACCAATGATCCTGGGACAAGTAGGTATTTACGTGCAAAAGAAGGAGGTAGGGCATTGAACTTACATCATATACAAAAATTAACTCAAAAGGGATTAACAACCTAAATATAAAAGTTAAAACTATAAAATACTTAGAAGAAAATCTAGAGGCAAATCTTCATATCTTGGATTTGGAAATGGTTTCTTAAATATAATACCAAAGGTGCAAACAATAACAATAAAAGTATGTAAATTAGATTTATCAGAATTAAACACATCTGTGCACCAAACAACACCATCAAGAGAATGAAAAAACTACCTACAACGTGGAAGAAATTATTTCCAAAGATGTATCTGATAAGACTCAAATACTCAGAATATGAAAAGAACTTTTACAACTCAACAATAACAACAAAAAAAACAACAAAAACTCAACTTAAAAATGAGCCAAGACTTTGAATAGATATTTCTCCAAAGAAGATATTTACATGGCCAACAAGCACCTGAAAAGAAGATCAATATCATTAGTCACTAGAAAAAAGCAAATAAAGACATACCGTGGTGATCACACTGTGAGGTACGTAAATGTAGAATCACTATGTTGTGTACCTGAAACTTTCAACTATACTATAATAAACATACACACACATAAAATGCCACTTCAGACACTATGATGACTGTAACAAAAAGGAAAAGAAAAAACAAGCACTGATAAGGATGTGGAGAGATTTAAACCTTTATATTTTGCTAATAATTATATAAAATAATGTAGTTTCTGTGCAAAACAGTTTGGCAGTTCTTCAAAAAGGTAAATACAGAATTACCATATGATCCAGCAATTCCAAGCCTAGGTATATGCCCGAGAAATGAAAATAGATGTTCAGAAATGTTCACAGCCACATTATTCATAATAATCCAAAGTTGAAGCAACTCAAATGTCCATCAGTTGATGAGCTGACAAATAATATTAAGTCTATCCTTATAATGCAATAGTATTCAGTGATAAAATGGAATTAAGTACTGGTACATGGTACAACTTGGATGAATCTTGAAAACACACAAAGTGAAAGAACCCAGGCATAAAAGGCCACATATTTTATGAATGCATTTATATGAAATATCCAGAAAAGGCCAAGCCAAAGAAATAGAAAGTAGATTGGTGCTTGTTGGGTCTGGTGGGTGGGGGAAGGGGGAATAGAGAGTGGTTGCTTAATGGAGTGATACAAATGCTCTGGAATTGAGAGTGGTGTTAGTTGCACAACATTGTGAAAGCACTAAAGCCACTTAATTGTATACCTTTATTTATGTATTTTTTTAAATTATAGTAGTTTTTAAAAAATAGTTTATTTCTTTATTTTCAGAGAAGGGGAAAGGAGAGAGAAAGAATGAGAGAAACACCAATGTTGAAGGAAAATATGAGTTGTTTGCCTCTTGCATGCCCCCAACCAGAGACCTGGCCTGCAAGCCACACATGTGCCCTGACAGGGAATTGAACCAGTGAACTTTCAGTTCATAGGCTGGCCAGTGCTCAATCCACTGAGCCACACCAGCCAGGGCTGACTGTATACTTATAAATGGTGATTTTTATATTATATGGATTTTACCTCAATACATTTTTTTTTTTTTTTTTTTTTTTTTTTTTTTTTTTTTTTTTTTTTAGGTTTGGCTTCAGAATTTTATTTTAAAGGTTGTACAGGGCCAGATTATGAGGCTGTTGCAAACCTTGGCAATCTATCAGATGCATGAGATTAAAAAAAAAAACATTGGAAAGACAAAAGAACATACATTTTCCATTTGTATAACCATTCACTGGTAATAGAACCATTCAGTTAACCAATGGTCAACTAGTGAATTAT
>PVIA01019139.1:0-11208 GCA_004024845.1 Tonatia bakeri | reverse complement strand
GGGCGGGGGTGGGGGTTGCAGTCAGAGAGGGAACAATGCTGCTTGCTTGGCTCTCACTCACTTTCAGTCACTCCCCCCACTATCCACAAGCAAACTGGGCCCTTCTGGAGCTGATTCCTGGGTGGGTGAGTTTGTGTATGTCTGGGACCCCATGGGTCTCTCCAATGAACTCTGCTGATAGGCTGAGAATTTCTCCCACCACAGGTTTTTTTCAGTCAGAGGTTTTGAAGCTTTATTTCCCAGCACTGGAACCCTGGGTTGTATGGTCTATCTCAGTTACCAGTTGTTCCTCCTGGTTTATCCGTATGCAAATGTGTGACCCCCCCCCGGTCCACTAGCTGCTACCATGCTGCTCATCCTCTCTGGGGTGTCCTGACCACCCTGGCTGCCTATCTCTGCCCTTCCTACCAGTCTGAATGAATGTTTCTTCATTCAACCTTAACTCCTTGGTTGTCAGACTTCCATACAGTTCTATTTTCTGGCAGCTCTGGTTATTTTTTGTTTTTAAATTTGTTGTCGTCCTTCTTTTGGTTGTGCGAAGAGGCAAAGTGTATCTACCTATGCCTCCATCTTGGATGGAAGTAGGAACACTGTTTTTAAATGGATTTTTTAAACATGTACAAAAATAAACAGTATAATGAACCCCCATGTATGTATTACCCAAATTCAATAATATTCAAAACATCCAATCTTGTTTTATTTATATACCCAGCTACTACTGTCCACCTCTCTCTTCTGGGTTACTTTAAAGCTTATCCCAGATGACATATCATCTCATTTCAATGTATTGTTCTTTTAAAAGAATTCTTAAAATAATTTTAAAAACTAATCATTGCTTAGTGTCATCACTGTTCGGTGTGGTCAAACTATCCTGATTCTCTCTCCCTCTCTCCCACCCCTGCCCCTCTCTCCCACCCCTGCCCCCCGCCCCGTCTCTCTCTCTCTCTCTCTCTCTCTCTCTCGTGTTTGAAGTGAGAGATGGAGAGACGGTTTGAAGCAAAGTCTGTACAAGTGTGGGCCTATGTTTTAAATTAACTTCTCAGGATAAAGTTCCCAGATCAAGCTGAATGGCTCTAGATGTTTAGAAGGTTCTCCCCCCGGCCCCAACCCCGCACCCCCGAATTCCCACGTGCCTTTCCTCCAGGCCAGGACAGACAAAATTCCTCAGTACTTCCTGGAACCAAGAGGAGCTGTTTTTTTAAACTCCCTTTTCACTGACTGTGTTAGCCCTTCAGGAGTCCCTGGATGAACACAGGGGTCGCAGTTCCAACTTTTTATCTCCTACAGACCCAAGGCCTCCTTTCTAGTGCTTGAGTGGCAGTTAAAATACAGGTTCCTAATGTTTTATATCTTGTTTTGTGTGGTTGATACATGAGTTTATACTAGCGATTTTCAATCTTTTTCATCTCATGGTACATATAAACTAATTACTAAAATTCTTCAGCACATCAAAAAATATGGTTTTTGCCAACCTGACAAAAATAGCAGGTATAATTTTGATTCATTCACACTGTATGGCCATTATTGTGTTGCTGCTGTCATTTTTTTTTTACTTGACAATCTAAGAGAAAAGAGATCAGTGCCCGTAACTAAACAGTCAGGTATCACATGTTTTAAATATTCTTGAGACACATCAGTATGCCTCTCGTAGCACACTGGTTGAAATTCACTGGTTTATACAATTGTCAAAATTCACCAAACACTTCAGATCTGCATTAGTTTACTGTACTGTAAATCCACAAAGCAGTTAAAAATAAAACTCAGTTATATTTGTATAAAAATCAGCAAGTCCTCCTCACCCCTCCAGGACAGCATCAGTACCAATTCCTTTCAGTATTTGGGTTTTCTCTTTCCGCTTCATTTTTGCTCCTGGGGTGCCCATTACTTTCTTGAATGCTCAGCTATATGCATTTCAAAATATTACTATCTGTTCTCCAGACTCTCTTAGTATTTTCTGGTGTGAGGGTCACCAAATTCCCTGGGTTAGTGGTTCTCAACCAAGTAAGATTTTGCCCCCTGTTTAAAAGAGGACATTTGGCAGTGTCTGGAGACATTTTTGGTTGTGACAGCCAGGGGAGCAGTGCTGGCATCTATCTAGTCAGGAGAGGTCAGGGATGCTGCTGAACACCCTGCAATGAATTAGACAGTCTCCCGCAACAAAGAATTATTTGGCCCAAAATGTCAATAGTGCCAAGACTGACAAACCCTGATCTAGACCACCTTTACTGTAGGAATACTTGGCTTGCACCTTTGCCTTTCACAAAGATACAGTATAATCTTAAGCTATCATTCATGATGAAAACATCTTGCCTAAAAGTTCACCCTAGAATTCTCCAAATAAGAAATTTTTCAAAGTTAAGAGTGGGGAGAAAAGGGATCTTGGCAAACATGTCTTCACCTTTCACATCCCTAGAGTGCTTACAGACACAAACCGCTGTTGGACTGCTGGACGAAACTAATTGTAGAACAAATTAAGGGACTTTTAGAGCTAAAATTAAGAACCCTAGAGATCATGATTTAACAATGAGAAGTATACATACCTAATGGATATATTTGACAGATGATAACTTCACATTCTCATCTAATGTTCACCAGTAAATTACTGCCCAAGATGCTCTGGCTAGGAATTGAGAAGTCAAGCTGGAAGTCTACTGGTGATTCCTACTCTTTAAGAACATCGTCCTGCCCTGGCTGGCGTAGCTCAGTGGATTGAGCGCAGGCTGTGAACCAAAGCATCGCAGGTTCAATTCCCAGTTAGGGCACGTGCCTGGGTTGCAGGCCATGGCCCCCAGCAACCGCACATTGATGTTTCTCTCTCTCTCTCTCCCCCTTCCCTCTCTAAAAATAAATAAATAAAATCTTAAAAAAAAAAGAACATCATCCTGAGCTAAATATCCTATTAAAAGTGTTGCTTCAGTCCTTTTTTACTCTCTAGAACTGGTTAATATGCTTCTGTCTTAATATTAATGATAGAACATTAATGGTTTTACTATAGTGGGTTGCAAAATAGGCAAGAATTAGGTTTCAAAATGTGGAAAATCTATTGATCATTTTTGTTATTATTTAATATTTCAGGCACGTGATGAGGTACAGAGAATAATATAATGAGCAACTGTTTTCTTACCAAACAGCTTAAGAAACAAAGCACTATAAATATGATAATAGCCCTCCAGAGAGTTCTACAGAGGGCTATTAGAACTGGACTCATTCCCTTCTCTCCCCAGAGGTAACCACTCTCCTGAATTCGGTGTTTATCACTATACCTGTTTTTATTTTCACATTACATGTGAAATCCATAAATAATATAGGGTATTGTTAAACTTATATAAATGGTATCAAACATATCTTCTACAACTTCCTTCTTGTTACTGATAATTTCCCACATTTACTAGCTATATGAATGGAATAAAAGGTAAGGAGTAAATGGAACTGCAACATGTGTTCAGTTTCTTTATCTCCAAAGAGAAACTCCTCTGTGATTGGGTTGAATTTATCCCCAAATGCACCTGCCTACAGTGCTAAGTACCCTTCTCCACTACGTGCTAATGAAACTGGTAACTGAAATCGATACCCTTGCATGCAGAGACAAAGGAGTGTTCAGCAAAACCCACAAGCCCCAGTCCAGTTCTACCATATGAAATCCACTGATCTAAAGCATTTTCCTCAGGCTTCTACAAAAGAGGGTAGTAAGCGAATATGAGCAGTGAATTCACCGCAATTCACTGATTTTGCTATCCCCACTTATTTTCCAAGGAATATTAATAGCAGTAACAGACACCAGATTTGACCAATGTATTTTCAGATATAAACCCACTAAAAACATAAAAGCCTTTATTTATAGGTGAATAAAAGAAAATAAAGCCTAGATATTTTTATCACTTCTATTTCAGAAGGTAAGTAGAGGGGTGAGAGAGATAAGAGCAAAAACATTAACTAGGTTTTAATAGTCCTTCTAAGGATTCAAAGAAGCTGGTCTGAGCATGACATATTAGTCAGATTTAGACCGGGACGTTCCCCTAAGGGAGACAGCTGACATGATTATTGCTCTCTTTCCAGATACAGAGTCAGGCTGCTGACATTTTACACCAGGCAAGTTCAACAGCTGTTACTGAGGCGACAGACACTTAGGTCTCTAGAGATTCATGGGATGGATTCATGGACAGAGAGTACCTCAAAGTACATTCCTGCTTAGGCTTAACAAATGGCTTGTTCAGGGAAAACGGTGAACACCCTAAAAATACCACCAAAGAGAAAAGGAAATAGGCTTGGGTAATATTAAGAACAATTTACAGATTAAGTCCAGACAGCCTTTTACCGTTAAGAAAAAAAAATGTTTTAAGTAATCCTTCCTTCACCCCACTTCCTTGTTACCTCTGTAACAAGGACTCAGGCTGATGGTCACCACACTACCACACGACTTGACTTCTGTCCTGCAACTAGAGTTCCTGGGTGGGGTGGGACCCAGCAAAGCAAAAAGCAGTAGAGAAGAAGCAAGGTAAGATGCCGAGAACAGAAGCATGTTTCTAAAAGGTTTTAAGAATCAATCAAAATAGAATGTTTTAAAGTGTTTATTATGTAATTGGTTAATATGGTGATCCTTTTATACACAAAATTAAAGTCAAAAGGCTTTGCAATCATAAGAGCCAGAGGCCAGGGAGATTTTAACTTTCAGACAAGATGTTTTTATCATGAGTAACAGCTAGACACAAAGGCAAAGGTGGCAACACAGCTGCGATGGAGATTTCAGTTTAATGCTGTAAGGTAGGTAGTCTAGGCAACTATAAATGGTAGATGCAGTTCAAGCACTAAGGCATGATACAGCAATGCCGACTCATGTGCAGCAAAGGGAACTCGAAAGAGAGAACACACAAAGGTTCAGTGGACACTGACTAAAGAGTGCCTATGAATCACCAAGTCAGACCGTCCTCCCAGGTTCACCTAACTCATGACTGTATTCACAGTCTTTATGGCTTTTCCTTACCTAATTATGTCATTGACAGTAATTTCAGGGATGAACTTTTGAAGATGCTTCACTGTTGCACTGAGAAAACAGGCTTTATACATTTCACTGACTCCATAGGAGAAATTCTGCAACACCAGTTTAATCAAGCCACTGAAAACAAAGAAAACAAAATTTTTATATGAGAGAAAAAAATTCTTTTTTACTGTTAAACACCTTTACAATCAGATCTCGGCAGGGGGCATCACAGAAATTTAGGCAAAGACAGAATAACCACGTAGTAAAAGAAAATCGACTTTGGCCAATGTAAGAAGGAAACTTCATCAAAGGGACATCTGCTGAAGTCTAAAGGTAAACACCTTTCAAATTCAAATCACTGCAAACCAGAATTCTATAAAGCCTGCCAACAAATCGGCTTTCTCACACAGATGTTACATGCTTTCAAAACAAACCTAAAAAGCACTAGCAGATCTTTAAATCAGGGCATTAAAGAAGTGAAATAGGTATTTCTCCTACTTTCTTTAATCAGTCAGAGGTAAGACACTTCAGCGCTGACTCTCACATGAGATTCCAGGAACCCACAGACACACGCATGTTGAAAAGCACGTGTGCCTGAGAAACCCATCCCACGCCTCCTGCTTCGGAACCTGCAGAAGGTGAAACTCTAGTACAGCTTGCAAAGCTTTCTAGTAATTTTGATGTGAAACCCTTTGGAAAGCAACACTGCTCAAAGGACCAAAACAAAACAATACAAACCAAAAAACCCCAAACAAACTCATCGAGTTCTTACGATAGTAAAGAATATGCATCCCAGGCCAACACATTGTGAGTTTCCCACAAAAGGAAACAACTTTGGTTATCAGCAGTTTCTCCGCGTTTTTCAAAATGATGGTGGGTGATGAGCTTGAAACAACCTAATCAAAGTAAACCGTCTACTAATTTTGAGAGGAACATTTTTTTTCAAACACAATTAGAAGGTTAGTAAATCAAGGTTTGGATTGTTAGGTATGTGACTGGTCTTGTTCTTTCTAACCAAGACTTCACCCTGGATCATCAGAATTTTCTTGAAGTAATTAAAACATTATGATTATTCCACAAAGCTCTTAATTTGGATTAATAGAAGAATCAATATATTAATCACAAATGTGAGGATTTACCCAATAAATAGAATGTCAAGAAAGACAAAATTTCTCACATTAAAAATATAAACACATGAAACCATTTTTTAGGTAAATAAAGTTACCTGTTGGTAATTACATCCGTAATATCTCTGGCACTGAAGTCAAAGGGTTTGTAGCCCTCGCGTTTAAAGGCAAGGACTGCATTAGGCCCTAGCCAAATACTGCCGTCCATCCTTGGTGTGAAGTGAACTCCTAGGAAAGGAAACCGGCTATCTGGGACCTATGGATTTAACACAGCAAACTGTTAGCCCCATTTCATACTGCATTTTTTATGCATGCAAATATTCAATTGGTAATATAAATCATTTTCTTCCCATGCATTTGTGTTATTTTGATCTGTACTGAGACACACTTTCCCACTCACATGCTTCCGCCTGCAAACGCCACAAGGAAACACTGACGCTGTTGACCCTAACACCCGTTCCCATCTAGTTTCTTTCTGGGTAAACGAAAAAAAAGTCCTGCTTCAGGTTGTTCCCCGCCCCCATCTAGGGATGTATGTGCCCGGCAGGTAAAATCAGAGCTGCCAGAAAAACACACATTTGCAGCACAGGTTTCTGTAAAGTTGGAATGTATTGGGTTGGAGCACGTGAAATGGATGTTTTGGAAAGGTCAAAAATGTTAAGTGGCTGAATATTGGTAATTTCATCTGGTTCAACCTAGTAGTTCCATACATAATAAATCCTTCAGCTAAAAGGCTTTGTCCTCTATATCATGAAACTACAGAGAGGCCACAACCCCTTTTCTGCACCTATAGGCGATGAACTGAGAAAGAGGGCTGGGTGTCTGAGCATTCAAAAAGGGAAAGTTCTCTTATGAGGGCTCCTCCAACCAGACAGGAGGAAGAATTGTGTTCTTTCTTAATAGTCCTTCCCATGGTACACTCATGCTTTCTAAAGACATGTACTTGTGGGCCATTAAGTATAATTTAACAACTATGACGTCAGAATAAAGATTTAGGAATTTAACCATAAGAGAAAGAGGTGAAATGCTTGTACAAAAAGCCCTTTGAAATATCTCTCACTTCTGACCCAGAAAAAAGTTTCTGTTTCATTCCCTTTCTGCCCACAGTCATTTTGAGAAGGATGAGAAAGCAAAAGCATCATACCTACCGGATAAATATTTCCTTTCACAAGATAGCGTTTTTCTGGCTTCAAGACTAGGTAATCTCCCCGGAATGGTACAATTTGAGGATCGGGATTGCAGCCACTCAACTCAGAAACACGGTCTGAATAAAGTCCAGCACATGTTACAACATACTGACATTGAACTTCCTCTCCCTAGTGCAAAAGCAAAGAATAGTGATTTATAGGAAACAGACTGCAGAAGAATAGGTCAAGGGCAGAAAAGCAGATGTAGAGGACAATAAGGATACAGAAAGGGACTTTTTTTTTTATTCCTTATGAAAGAGGAAAATAAATATAAGTACAGCAAAATAAATTGTTCAGCATTTAGGTGGTGGCTAGAAACTTAAGGGTAGTGGCATGCAAGAGGATGTCACCTTAAATTTCATACTTTAAATTAGGGATTCAATGGTTGACCTTCCTAGTGAAGATACCTAAAAAGACACACACAGAAACACACATACTTTCTTTACTCAGACCATGGAACTTAACTATTTGTTGCACAAGGAAGCAAACTTCATTTAATATTTTTATTTTTTATTGATTTTTAGAGAGAGAGAGGAAGGGGGAGACATCAATTTGTTGTTCCACTTATTTATGCATTCATTGGTTGCTTCTTATATGTGAATGCCCTGACTGGAATTGAATCCGCAACCTTAGCGTATCAGGACGACACTCTAACCAACTGAGCTACCAGGCCAGGGCCAAAGCAAACTTCATTTGGATGGTCCCCAACAGTTTGGCCTCCTCTGTATTTCAGATAGTTTCTCCTGTCTTATCTATGAGTAATTATTCTTTTACTCTCAGGTTGCTTTACACTACAACTTAAGCTACCACCAACCAATTGCTCCTTCCTAATCAATATCTACCTTGCAAACTGAGGCTACTTTCAAACTCCATTCAATCAATCCACATTTACAGTCAAATGTGGTACGAGAACACATACCACAGTCAAAATTTCCTTTGACAACTGGAAGACTGCTAATCTTAGGCTGCAGTATTTTTCCATAAATTTTATTTTGTGATTACCATCTACATAGTTTTAGGTTAACCCTGCTAGGGTTAACCAATTTACCACCCTATTTCCTAAATAGTTTCATTTAACCCGATTCACCACCATACTGCAACTGCCATCTCTTTATTTATTACAGAGTAAACAGCTAGCCTCTCGGTGCTCCAGGTCATTTCTTGTTCTTAGACTTCCTCCCCGGATGATCTATTTCTGAAGCCTCAGAGTTCTCACTTATCTCGACATTCTTTCTTTTCAGCCCTTGGTGATTCAGCCTTATTCTATTTCTGTATGCATCCTCTTTTTGCCTAGGTACAAAGGTAAGCCTGTTTTCAAGAGTTCAAGTCACACTTCTGACAGAAATCTGATGAAACTTCTTTGCAGTGAGTTCAAAATAGCTAGACAAACCATGATGGTTTCTAGACCCTTGAAGTCAAAGGGTTACATCAACAATAAGAACAACAGACATGACTTCTTCTAAACTCTTATATCTTTCCTGTTCATCTAGAGTTACATACCAGAAGTACAAAAAATATTAATATTTTATGTGATATAAATCTACTAGTATCTACTTGAAATGTCAACAATTTGTTTATTCTTAGAACATAAAATGTAGATAAGCCATATGATAAATGTAATGATAAGGGAATTTGCAACATGTTACCAGCATGCTAATAACCTCACAGTTCTCTTTAAAAAACACAAGGAAGAGTTCCAAAGAAAGAAATGATTAAAAACTGTCACAGGTCTCTGAAATCATCTTATGCTATATATGAAAAATAATTAAATTCAGTAATACATTAACTTCACATCCAAAGTGGAAATTTAGGTAAGTACTGAATGGTACATTTATTCCAAAATACATTTTAAAAAAATTAAACTATGTGTTTCTATTGCTTTTTCATAAGTGAAACAGACTTTTCTCCTATATGCAATCTATAAATGTTAGTTTCCAATTCTTCTCCCCTGAAATTTATTTTTAAAATTCCTTTTCTTTTAACCTCATAAAAGCAGAGATATTCCACTTGACATGTTGACTCACATTTTAAAATGATCATTTAACTATACTACAGGAAAATGCCAAAATAAAAGGCAACAACGATGGCAATGGTGGGTGAAACATGCACCCACTGGCATCTCATAGGTCCCCGCACGTCTGCCATCATACGATGCCACACTCTCGTGAAAACACCCCTTAGATGAGGCAGGGGCAGAAACAGGCTTTTCATCCTTCTTTCAATAGAGACCCTGGTTGGTCTGCCAGCAGACCTGATGGCAATCAAAGTGTCTGTGGCAGACAGTGATGTTTAATGGAGACTTTGGTAGGCTTGTATACGTGAAATCAGTGCACAGAACTCTAGGATTTGGGAGGAAAGTTATACCATCCTCTGCAGATCACTATCTTCCTTTCGAGAAAGTGTTTCTGGCTTTGACTCAACGCTTGACCACAGGCCGCCAAGTTACCATGCGAACTACCCATTATTAGGAGGGTATTGTCTGACTCACCAAGCCACAAAGCTGGGTGTGTACAGCAGCACTCTGTCACAGGAGGAAGTGGAATATACAAGATCGGGGTTGTACAGGTCCTGCAGGCACAAATAAGTTACAGAGGCAAGTGGCTCAAATTCCCACGACCCCTATTCCTACTAAATTACCTCTTGCCTCTCAACTTGCCCCTGTGGCCCCACGGAAAGTTCTCTATAATCAGTTGGCCGAGGAAGAAAAAAACAGAGGCCTGGCTTACAAATGATTCTGCACGGCACTCTGGCACCTTTGGGAAGTGAGCAGCAGCAGCGCCAGAGCCCCACTCGGGAGTGTCCCTGAAGGACCGTGGTGAAGGAAACGCTCTCAGCAGACAGAACTCTGAACACTGTACTGGGTGTTTATCTCACCTAGAAAGAGAGACAGCTAGAAGTATGGGTCTGCAGTTTCATGTGCAAAGACTAGTGGTCTGGCTGGCTGGTCAGGTAAAGGAGCTCTGGAGAACAGGTACATGAATGGACCTCTCCAAACAGGGGGAGGGTGAAGATATTTAAATTCTATACGAATGCTCACTGAAGAGTAACTAGGGCAGAAGATGATTTTAATAATCAGTAGACAAGATGACCTGCTATATGAACATTAGCCTTTTCCCCAGCCACCTCTGTCCTTACCTAATGGCTTCACAAATGAAAATGGTTATGGCAGCAAGGATGGAAGTGACGTGTGGGCTCACTAAGATGGACTTACTAAAGCTGATGTGCCATAGCCACTGCTGAATGCTCCCTCTCCCAACAGCATAGGTCAGTGGAGACACTGATATGTTCCCTGGACCAATTCTATTTTTAAAAAAGGCAGGAGGCGGATTGGTGTGGCTCAGCTGGTTGGAGCGTCATCCCATAAACCTAAAACTTGCAGGTCTGATTCCCTGTGAGGGCACACACCTGGGTTGTGGGTTGGATCCCTGGTCAGGGTATACATGAAAGACAACCAACTGATGAGTCTCTATAACATCAATGTTTTTCCCCCTTTCTTTTCTCCCTCCCCTCCCCTCTGTCTAAAATCAATAAGCATGTCCTCTGGTGAGGACTAAAAAAGGGAGATGGGTAGCTTTTAGTCCTCATTGGAACAGGAACTTGCTCTGCATAGAGATGTCCTCCTCGCCTACAATGCCTCTGCATCAACCACCATCTGTGAACTTACAGGATGCCTCATTCAACATTATGGTATTTTACCCAGAAGCATTACTTCTGGTCAAAGAGCTTGTTTTATAGTAAATGACGTATAACAATAGGCTCATGCTTGTGGAATTCACTGATTTTTATCATTGCCCCCATCATCCTGAAGCTGCTGGGTGAGAAAGTGGAATGGACTTTTGAAGATTCAGTAACAGTACTCGCTGGCTGGCAACACCACCTTGCAGGGCGGGGCAATGTCTTCCAGGATGTGCTATAT
>PVIA01019138.1:0-11211 GCA_004024845.1 Tonatia bakeri | reverse complement strand
CTATGCTACTTATTCTCTGTACCTTTTCCCCCTCTCTCCTCCTCCCCCTTCCCTGTTGCTAACCTTTCATGTGATCTCCATTTCTGTGGTTCTGTTCCTGTTCTAGTTGTTTGCTTAGTTTGTTTTTGTTTTAGGTGTGGTTGTTACTAACTGTGAATTTGAAGTCTTTTTTTACTGTTCATATTTTTAATCTTCATTTTCTTAGGTAAGTCCCTTTAATATTTCATATAATAAGGGCTTGGTGATGATGAACTCCTTTAACTTGGCCTTGTCTGAGAAGTGCTTTATCTGCCCTTCCATTCTAAATGAAAACTTTGCTGGATAGAGCAATCTTGAATGTAGGTCCTTGCCTTTCAGGACTTGGAATACTTCTTTCCAGCCCCTTCTTGCCTGCAAGGTCTCTTTCGAGAAATCAGCTGACATTCTGATGGGAACTCCTTTGTAGGTAACTGTCCCCTTATCTCTTGATGCTTCTAGAATTCTCTCCTTCATTTTTACCTTGGCTAATGTAATTATGATGTGCTTTGGCGTGGTCCTCCTTGGGTCCAACCTCTTTGGGACTCTCTTGAGCTTCCTGGACTTCCCAGAAGTCTATTTCCCTTGCCAGATTGGGGAAGTTCTCCTTTATTATTTGCTCAGTTAACTTTTCTACTTGTTGCTCTTCCTCTTCCCCTTCTAGTACCTCTATAATTTGGATGTTGGAATGTTTCAAGATGTCCTGGAGGTCCCTAAGCCTCTCCTCATTTTTTTGAATTCTTGTTTCTTCATTCTTTTCTGTTTGGTTGTTCCTTTCTTCCTTCTGGTCCACTCCATTGATTTGAGTCCCAGTTTTCTTTCCCTCACAATTGGTTCCCTGTGCGTTTTCCTTCATTTCTCTTATTGTAGCCTGCATTTGTTCATCTAATTTCTGACCAAAGTCAACCAATTCTGTGAGCATCCTAATCACCAGGGCTTTGAACTGTGCATCTGATAGGTTGGCTGTCTCTTGGTCACTTAAAAAAATTGGTTCTGGGGATTTCAATTCTGTTTGAGCCATCTTTTTTATTTTTTATTTTCCTTTGGTCTGGTTGCAGGTGTTACGTATGGGTGGCGGAGCCTCAGGTGTTCACCAGGGCGGGGCACCCCAGTCGCTGGGTTGTGATATTGTATGTGGGGGCGGGATCTGAGAGGGAACAATGGCACCTGCTTCGCTTTCTCTAGGACTTCAGTTTCCTTTGCCGATTCCCACAAGCAAATTGGGCCTTTCTGGTTCTGGCTCCCGGGCGGGTGGGCTTGTGCACTTTCTCGGACTCTGTGGGTTTTCCTGAGGAGCCTCCTGCAAGGCTGAGAGAATCTCCCGGCCTCAACTCCCACAGGTGTTTTCAGTTGGTGCTCTTAGGCTTTGTTTCCTTGCGGCGCTGGGTCCCTGGGTTGCCTGGGTTGCACGGTGTGTGTTGCTGCCCCTTTCCGCTTAGTTTGTGCATAAACGTGTGGCTGCGGTGCACTGGGTCTGCTCGTTGCCTCCCACGCCCAGGGTCTGCCACCAGTCCATCAGCTGCCCCTGCGCTTCTGGGGTTCGCCAACTGCCATCTGTGCCCTGTACACCTGCGTCTGCCAGCCACCGCTCTTTCCGACCAGGACCCCTCGACCCCTCTCCGTAGGCCTCCGACTCCGCCCCTCCTTACCCGTCTGCATGTACAGTAGTCAGACTTCCATTTGGTTCATTTTTCTTTGTTCTGGTTGTTTCTTGTTTCTCAATTTTTGTTGTTCTTAGTTTTCGTTGTGCAAGGAGGCACAATGCGACTACCTATGCCTCCATCTTAGCTGGAAGCCACCTGTGTTAATTTTTTATTTTTCTCATTGTTGTAGGTATTGTTTCAATGTGGACTTCCCGTGTTTTTTCTGTTATCATAATTTTACTGTTTTCTAATCTAAAAGGCAAACAAAACATGACAGGATGGGTTTGACATTTGTGTTTCTTATAATATTGATGAAGATAAACATTTTTGTGTGTGTTTATTGGCCATTTGTTTTTCTTTGGTGACTTGTCTGTTTCTTTAATTTGTTTTTGTATTAGTGTTTACTTTTTTCCTTAGAAATTTTTAAGATCTCTCTGAAGTTAAGAGTGTCAGCCTTTGTTTGCTTTTTGACTTTGGTAAATGTTTATGCATTCACACACATAATGTTCTGTCATTGGAGATTCTGCCTTTGGATTGTGAGAGAACGTCCCTCCTACTCCACCCTGACACCTGAGGTTACAAAAATTACCTGTATTAACAACAAAAGCAACATCGAGCACTAACATTTACTGAGTACTTTTTGCTGGGCCCTGTTGTAACAATTTTTTTGCACATGGTGTCTTCTTTATCACAAAAATCCTGTGAGGCATATGGTATTATTATAACTCATTTCACAAGTGAAGAAACTGAGACACCAAGAGGTGAAGTGATTTGCTCAAGGTCACATAGAGGGGAGTGGAGCCTGAAATCAAACCTGGGTAGTCTGATTTCAGAATCTGGATACAATTGAAATGAATTTGGTGTATATGTATGCTAGTGATCCTAACTAATTTCTCCGACTAATCAGTTACATCAACTCCATCTGAATAAACCAGCATTTCTAAACTACCAATGTTGTCATATGACAACTACTCATTTTTAACTTCTGTGCATTTTGTGCAGTTGAGCCTTGTATGTCATCACTAAACTACCTTTAATAACCTAGTTTTGAAATCCGAAGCATCAGCTGGTGATTTGAAACCTATTTCAAGTTGCTAAAATGGATCAGTTTCAGTAGAATCTTCATTGTCATTTGGTTAGAAGTATTTATATAATTGATTAAAAATTGGCCCTGGCTGGTGTAGCTCAGTGGATTGAGTGCAGGCTGCAAATCAAGGGATGGCTGGTTCGATTCCCAGTCAGGGCACATGCCTGGGTTGCAGGCCAGGTCCCCAGTAGGGGGCGTGGGAGAGGCAACCACACATTGATATTTCTCTCCTTCTCTTTCCTTCTCTCTAAAAATGAATAAATGAAATCTTTAAAAAAAATTGTATGTCATGCCTGGTTTGCAGGTTCGATTCCTGGTTGGGTCATGTACAAGAGGCAACCAATTGATGTTTCCCTCTCGCATCTATGTTTCTCTCCCTCTCTTTTTCCCTCCCTTACCTTCTCTATAAATAAATAAATAAATAAATAAACAAACAAACAAATAAATAAATAAATTGGAATTGTCATTTTATTATTTTTAAGCCAGACCCAGTAGAACACAGTGTATGAGTTCATTAATGTAGAACGTCTAGAAAAGGCACACCTGCCAATGCAAAGCAGTTTGGTGGTTGTGCAGGACTGAGGGTGGGAGTGGGGAGTGACTACAAATGGACGTGAGGTTTCTTTTTAGGGTGATGGAAATGTTCCGAAATTAGACTAGGATGATGGTGGTAAAATTCTGTAAATGTACTAAGTCATTGAATTTTACTCTTAAAGCAGATGAATTGTATGGGATATAAATTATGTCTCAGTGAGGCAATTTAAAAATCCGACCTACACCCCACTCAGACACATCCAGGTACACACAGAAAGTGGGAACTTGGAAAGTGCTGATACGGGTCATAAAGTATAAGCATTAAAAAAGTAATGAGATTGTGATAAGTATGGAAATAATTAGAATTTGAAAGCAGTTCACTGTTCCCCTCAAACAGATGTGCTATTACACTTAGCCTGTTAATTCTAGGATCTATTGTGAAGGAAAGAAAATGTTGGGAACATATTGTTAAAACTTGTGTGATTAGTGTTTTAATAGAATTCTTAGTTCTTAGAGAATAGAAACCCCTTTATAATCTCTAAGTGTGTTTTTCAGTTTTATACATTTGTATTCTGTATGTTTTTATGAGATAATTATGTACCAAAGTAGGAGACTGTCTGTATGCTTTGGTCTATTTTTGTACTGAATGGGTTTTTTCCTTCTATTTTTCCTCACTTTTCTGGTAGCAGTATGCTGATATTATAATTACAGCCTTTTAATAATACATTTTACTATCAAGTAAGACTGATTTCCCCTCTTATTTTTATAAATGATAAAAAGATTGGTTGTTTCATCCATTTAAGCTTGAAAGTAAAACCTTTATATCATTAGGAAAGATGTTTAAAAATGAACTGTAACATTATTCTGGGAATTACTTATATTTAAACAACTTTGCTATGAATGAGTATCTTTACAATATTAAATATTCCCTTCTGGGAATATAGAATATTTCCATTTCACAATTCCATTTTTTTAAAAGCAAAGTCATTTAATAACATCTTGTAAAATTTATATGGATTCATAACATTTCCATTTAAGATTTTTCTTGTATACTTTGTATTTTTGCCGCCATTGAGAATGGGGTATTTTTCATTTTTAAAATGTTTTATTCCCTGGTATATATAGAAAAGACTGTTTTTACACTGAGATAACTTATATTTGATGGAACGCGTGTCTGGAGTGCTCAGTATGGTGAGCTTTGACATTCGTGTCCACCCGTGTCCTGCCACTAAGGCCAGGCATGGAGCATTTCCATCACCCCGGCAGGCTGCCCCCCACCCTGTTCCAGTCAGTCCCTCTGCTCCTGCCCCAACAGCCACCGATTTCTGATGCCTCTTATCGTGACTTCCTGTTCTCACACTGCATACTTTTGTGTGGGGGGAAATTCTTGGCTCAACAAAATTTTTGATATTCATCCATGATATAGAGTATATTAGTAGCTTGTTCCTTTCATTACTGAGTAGTATTATACCGTATGAGTACACCAGAATTTGTTTATTTGTTCTCCTGCTTTTGGACACATGGGTTGTTTCTAGTTTAGGGTTTTGTTTTGTTTTTGGCTGATATGAATACAGCTGTTACGGACATTGTTATACAAGTCTATGTATGAGTGGACACATGTTTTTTATTTCTCTTGGATAAATACCTAGGAGTAAAATTCCTTGGTTATAGGATAGATATATGTTTATAGGAAATACGAATAGCTTCTCAGAGTGGCGGCACTATTTTACATTCCAACCGGCAGGGCGTTTGTGTTCCGGTTGCCGCGTACGCCTGCCAGGGTCTGGTGTTGTCATATTTTTATTGTAACCGTTCTAGTGGTGGCATTCTGCTGTGGTTTTTTCCTTTATGATTACTGACATGAGGCACCTTTTCTTGCTTGTCATATACCTTCTTTTACAAAATTGATGTTTTAGCTTTTTGCCCATTTTTATTGGGTTATCTTTTGATTTATGATTTGTAGGACTTCTCTGTTTTTACATACTCATACTTAGCTACTTGTTTCATTAGTTCCCATAGTTATTCACTTGGTTATCAACAATGATATCTTCTGTGCAGAATTATATTTTTGCTTTTTTGTTATAATTTTACATTTTATACATTTGTCTTATTTTTTGTGTGTGTGTTGGCTAGAACTTTGCAAACTGTCAAACAATGGGAGTGATAGCAAGGATTCTTGTCCTGATCTTGAATTTAATGATAATGACTTAGTATTACCTTATTATTTTACTAGGAATGGATGTCAAATTTTATCTAATATCTTTTCCGTGGAGATGTTTACAGGATTTTTCTTCTTTAATCCACTAGTGTGATTTACTAATTTGGAAACATCCCTGTCTCTTGGAATAAATCCTATTTGGTCAAGGTGTATTACTTATACTGATAGATTTTGTTTACTAATATATTATATAGGCTTTTTCAACTAAATTCATGTAAGAATTGGCCTATAGTTTTGCTTGCTTTCTTGTTTGTTATTTTTGTGGAGGTGCTGGCTCCTTTTGTACATCTTCATCTGCTGTTGGTTTCAGGATTGTACTAAACTCAATATGAGAGTTATATTATTTTTTTCCTCTGGGATATATTTTTAAATAAATCAATTACAGATGTCACTTTTTCATTCCTATTCCTCTATTGGTTTTACCACTGAGTGATTTCCTTCATCTCACATCTCCTCTTCCTATATTGTTACTGCCCGATGCTGAGTTCCAGAGGTTCCCAAGTGTCCTGCTCAGCTGCTCTGGGTCCCACTGCTGCAGGTATAGGTGTTGTCAGCATCCTCAGCTACCCTGAGTTGTTGAGGTTTGCATTTTACCTGGAGTGAGTTCTCATGTACTAAGTCAGAAGGCACTTAATGAGGAGGACATCTAGGCTAGCAGCAAAATTGGCTCACACTGACCCTGGGCCATGAAGTAGATTAAACTCCATGAAATTGCTGATAGGTAGGCCCCCATTTTTTACCTACAAGAGTGGCAGTTGTACAGAAGCACCTGGAGTCTGGGGCAGCATTCACTTCTCCGTTAGAGACGGTGGGAAGAAATACCTGCAGTGGGTGTGATCAGGGCCCTTGGTGTGGGGGAAAGGCTTCCTGATGCACATTGTCAACATTCTTTTTACATTTTTCTAGATTGCCTAGAAGGTTTTACTCTG
Organism: Tonatia bakeri; assembly: GCA_004024845.1. Taxonomy (NCBI): domain Eukaryota; kingdom Metazoa; phylum Chordata; class Mammalia; order Chiroptera; family Phyllostomidae; genus Tonatia; species Tonatia bakeri. The sequence continues at coordinate 4,785 of PVIA01019138.1, read as the reverse complement.
ATATCCTACCATTCCTGGGCAGAATCTTCAGTTAGGCTCGTATTATAAATCTTCCAGGATACAAGGAGCACCCTACCACCCACTACAGGATCTGACTAGGTGACTAGCAGAAACATGTCTACAGTGGGAGCAATGGTTAATGCAATGACCAACTAAAATACTTCTTCATGATGAAGCAGACCTTGTAAAAATTCAGTCTTAAGAAATTAGCTAAAAATAGTCAAAGCTTGCCTAGCATAGGTTGCAAGTTTATTGCAATGGTCCCCTGATTGGTTATCCTGATCCTATTTTGCCTCTCAGACCTTTTAGTCTGTTCTCCCCACAAAAGCTTGAGTGTGATCCCTTTGTCTTTTTGACTGATTCTTGTCACTGCTTTGTTCCAAATCCTCTGATGACTCTCTTTCATTAGAATAAAAGCCAAAGTCCTCCAGGATTTGGGTACTTCCCCCCTTACCTGTGACATCACCCCCCACTACTCTTGCAAACACTTTCTCTCTGCCAAGCACACTGGAGCCTCCTTTCAGATGCTCAGACACATGCCTGCCTCAGCGCATGTGCTCTGCCTGAGCCACTCCTAGATTTCCAAGTGCCTGGCTTCCTCACTCCCGTTAGGTCTTCTCTTAAATGCTATCATCTTTGAGGTCTTCCCTGACCATCCAATTTAAAATGGCATTTCTTCCCACCACCTCCTATCTCCCTGTAATTTTTTTGGTAACACTTAGCACCATTTAACATACAACATGGTTTACTTACTTAATTTGTTTATTGTCTGAGTTCAAGACTGTCAACTACAATGGCAACTCCATTACTGCAAGGATTCTTATCCTCGTTTCCCGCTTTTTATTCCCAGCACTTAGTAGAGTGCCTGATACTTGTTGAACAAGTGAATGAATACATTTAAAGTGAAGACTTTTTTCTGAGACATGCCCAGGTTCCCCCCTGCCTCCTACATCGCTGCCTTCACTCTTGTCCTGGGAGAGTGAGAACTATGCCTTTGTGGAGGGAAGAGAGAATTCCAGCATGACACAGACTGAGCTGTGACTGCAGGGAGTCAGGGAATTCCTCAGATGGTCGGGGCAACCTCAGTGTCCAGGTTTGTCATCCAAACCATCCCAACATGCAGAATGACCTTGGGCATCACCGAAGAGACTCTAGTGGTTGGTTGACTTATTCTTCCTAGAAATGCCTGTGAGTCTCAACTGGACCATTGGATGGAGAAAACTGAAGACCCTCTCTAAGCCCTGGGAGTGGGAGAGGGATGTTCTAAAATTCTAATCTCTCTGACCCAAGTTCCTAGAAAGTTTGATAGATGCATTCTAAAAATCACTACCTATGAATGGAGACTTAGGGTCAGAGATAGCACATGGAGATGGAAAGTATCTTCAAACCTATTTTTTAAAAGATTTTATTTATTTTTAGAGGGAGAATGAGAGGGAGAGAAACAGCAATGTGTGGTTGCCTCTTGTGCGCCCCCTACTGGGGAATCTGTCCCATAATCTAGGCATGTGCCCTAACTGGGAATCGAACAAGCGACCCTTCTCAGGTCAGACGCTCAATCCACTGAGCCACACCAGCTAGGGCCCAAACCTATTTTTTTTAAATATTATTTTGTATTAGTTTTAAGTATACAGCACAACAGTTACAAAATCATATACTTTACAAAGTGTTCTCCTTAATATTTCCGGTACCCACCTGGCACCATACATAGTTATTACAATATTATTGACTATATTCCCAATGCTGAACTTTACTTCCCCGTGATTATTTTGTAACTACCAATTTGTACTTCTTCATCCCTTCACCTTTTTCACCCAGTCCTCCAGATTCCTTCCCCTCTGGCAACCATCAGTCTGTTCTCTGTATCTGTGAGCCTGTTTCAGTTTTTCCAAACCCATTTTGGCACTGGTGCACTTTATGACCACAGGCAAGTGGCTCAGCCTCTCTAATGGTATCAGATAACCATCTGGAAGTCCCAAGGCATATCATTTAAAAAGTACATCTTATTTGTTTTTTTTTCCTATATAATTCTATCCATCGGGTAGGGAATTTTGTAGTACCTGTATGTCTCCGTTATCCGGCATATAGATCAGGAAGTGAGAGTGTCTTCAAATGTGGGTCGAGCTGGTGGAGAGGAGTCCTTGCTTGGTGTACTCCCTGATCTATGGTCTTAACCTTTCTGTAGAGCACAGGTGGCAAACACGAGGCCCATGGGCCGAATCCGGCCCTCACCTTGTTTTATCCAGCCCGGCACCAGCGGCAGCACCGAGCTCTCCCTTAACAGTTAAGGAGTACTTACATTTATACAGTCCTCAAATAACATTCAGCCCTTTGAAGGCAACTGTGAGGCTGATGTGTCCCCTGGTGAAAATGAGTTTGAGACACCCCTGCTGTAGAGACTACTGCTGTTTCTTCACTGATGCATTGCATTTAATAATTATGGACTGACCCTGAACCAGGCACTGCTCTCAGAGGTGTGGGAGCAGCACTGGTAATGGGTTAACTCATATATTTCAGATACGATGCTTAATGCTTTACATATATTAATTTACTTAATTTTTGAGAGAGAGAAAGAAAAAGAGGTAGACTATTACTATTGTCTTTACTGGAAGTGCATCTGAGGTGCTACTGATCACACTTACACTGCCCTTCACTGTAACATAATCTCTTGTATCCCTGAAGAGCTTTAGAGAATTTCAATGAATACAGAAGGAACTGGTCTGAATTTGGTGCGTGAAGGAAAGGCAGATCTTCTTTTGCTAAAGCCCCATTTGCCCTAGTTCTTAAATAGGATTTAGTCAAGTTAGTTTCTCTTTCTTTTCCTCTTTTCCCCATTAACTTCAGAGGCAAAAGCAATTTGAGCAGATAAAAGCTGTCAGGTCAGCCGTGAAGGTGGAACTATTGTGTGGTAGAGGGAAGGATCTGGAGACTTGTAGTTCCCAGTTCAGCTCCTCCAAGCTTCCTCAAGTCTCTACCACACACAAAAAGGGACAATTGGGCCACTTTCCCCTTAACCATCACCTAAGATCCCCTTGGGCTGTGCTAGGGCTTCCCACTTGGCAATGCTACAGGCTTTGCAGTCAGGCTGTCTGGTTGAGGCGTGGCTCTAGTGCCAACTAGCTGTGTGACCTTGGGCAGGTTGCTCAACCTCTCTGACCCGGGGCTGTCTTCTGTAAAATGGCCAGGGCCCTGAAAAAAAGTTCCAAAAGGAGGAAGATATAGCTCCTGCCTTTGGCATCTCACAGTCAAACACAAATATCTATAATTTCATTTGGTAATAGAAGTATGGACACAGGGTTGCCAGAGCAGAGAGCAGGCGTGGGCAGACTTGAAGGCTACACGGAGAGAATAACTTGCAAGCTGGGTCTTCAAAGATACAAAAGAACATTTTGCCAGCAGAGAAGTGAGCAGAGTCATTCAGGAAGAAGAAACAGCGCAGAAAGGATTAGAAGGGCAAGGCATGCAGAGGGAGTTAAAAATAGTTCCGACTGATTGGGGAATTAGATGTGTTAGAGAAATAAAAAGATAAGTTAGGAGAATAACAGTGGGAGAAGTCATCTTTTATAGGATATGCTAAGAGGTTCACATTTTAACCTAAAAGCACCCGAGATCTATTGAAGGATTATTTAAGCAAGGAGTGAGGTGATCAGATCCGTGTTTATATGGAGCATGGATTAGAAGAGGTAGGATGGCTCCCAAATAATCTTTTGGACACTGATGCAAAGGGCATGGAGAGGAATAGTTGTAATCAAGATGCATTTTGGAGGTCAAATGAAATGACGTGCTGATTCATGTACTACTGAGCTCTAAGAGTTAATAATAGGGATGGAAGAATAGTTGGTGGGGATGGAAGAGGTGGGATGCCTAGTGTTAGTCCCCAATAAAAGGTTAAAAACACCTTGTGTCCCCCCTCTCTAAAAGTAAATAAGTAAAATCTTAAAACAAAAACAAAACAAAAAAATAAAAATACCCTGTGTCCTGTGACTATCTTTGGAGCAGATCTCCATCTGTGGTCAAATAAAAATAATGTGTTTTTCGTGATTGTTCTTTCCACTGAGCACGTTATTTATTTCACTTACTGCTGTGCTTCTCTTTAGCAGACATCTTCACTAAAGTATTTCATCCTTCCATCTCCTGTAAACTGTGTGAATGCTTAGTTTTGATGGAAATTTTCAGGATAGCAATGATGCTTACAATACAGGGTGAATCCCAATTACTTCCAGCTCACCTTAATGTTTTCTCTTCTTTGGGTGGGACACGTAGCAGTCAGAGCCAGCAGACAATGCCCAAGGTTCTAAAGATGCTCTGATATTCCCAAATAATATGCGTGCTTTAAATAAGAACCCATTTTTATTTTCAATAACTTCTGTTTTTCTCTATGCTGAGAACTGATAGATCCATAATGCTCTCCAGTTCCATCCTTTGCTGTTGCAAAGGGTAGGAGATCCTTCTTTTTCTCTGCTGCCTAGAATTCCATTGTGTAAATGTACCATAGTTTTTTGATCCATTCATTTACTAATGGGCACCTAGGTTGCTTTTAGCACTTGGCTATTATAAATTGTGCTGCTATGAACATTGGGGTGCATGGGTTCTTTTGGATTGGTGTTTCAGGGTTCTTAGGGTATAATCCCAGCAGTGGAATTGCTGGGTCAAAAGGCAGATCCATTTTTAGTTTTCTGAGGAAGTTCCATACTGTTTTCCATAGTGGTTGTACCAGTCTGCAGTCCCACCAACAGTGCACTAGGGTCCCCTTTTCTCCACAACCTCTCCAACACTTGTTGTTTGTTG
>PVIA01019137.1:0-11202 GCA_004024845.1 Tonatia bakeri | reverse complement strand
GAATGTAAACCACCCTCCAAACTAACCAACGTTTTCTGATCAAATCCCTCCCTCCCACTTGGGCACGTGGCAGAGCCCGGCCTGGGTTGGGTGGTCTCAGACCGAGAGGAGCTCTGTGCTCCCTGGCCCACCAGCCCTCCTGGGGTCCAGCCTCAGGCCAACTGCCCAGTTCCCACCCCCTTGTACCCCGTGAAGCCCCGTAAGAACACGACCTACTTCTGTGGGTACATGTTATAATGAGCCTGGGGACACACAGCAGGGGAGGGAGCCTGGTCCATGTAGGTGGCACTGCCCCCAGCAGAGTCTGCAGATGTCACAAACCTGTAGGAGGAAGCAGAGCAGAACCTCAGCGGCCTCGGGGCAGTGGCTGACTTGGGAAGGGGCCCCGGGGGCGTCTATGTGTCTTTTTCGGGTGTAGGAGGACCAAGCTCCCACATGGCCTGGGGTTCCAGCTGCAGGAGTGGGGCCCTGGGGACTGGCTCATGGTGACCAAGCCCAGTCCCTCCCCAGGGCTGAGCCAGGTTTTAGTGGGAAGGGGACGCTGGGCCCTTGAATGGGAGGGGGCGTAGGTGAGGGGTGAGGACAGCCAGGGGAGGAGAGAGGTGGTGGGAGACCAGGGCTAGACCCTGGACACTTACTCAGGGACCACTTGCTTGATCTGTGGCTTCACGTATCCGTCCACTGCTTTAGCTGCCGAGGGGGGAACGGTATGAGAACCAGAGTTCTCAGATGAAATACAAATGAAATCTCCCTTATGAATCACATCTTTCCTTAGGAGAAGCCACAACCACCTAATTTTATCTTAGGATCTAATAGGAGCACTTCCCAATTCAGTCTGTCAGGACGACCTGGCAGAGAAAAGTCTCAACACTGAAACTGCAGGTGAAGAGACAATTCCCACTGGCTTAGATGCATTTATAAATTCTTCAAACCGTGGAAAATATGTACGTAAATTCGAATAGAAACCAAGCATTAGCTGCATACTAATTGTAAAAAGAAAAAGATCTTTAAACAGTTCAGCCACAGATGCAGGAGGAGGGCAGGACTTGCCCTGTGGGGACAAGATGGGGGACAAGATGGGGAACAACAGGGGCTGCGAATTCCCAGTCACGAAAGGGAGGAAGTTGCCGTGACCAGAACATCCCCCAAAAGAAATGGGCCGTGTCAGGAAGAACTGGTTCCTTTTCGCTGGAGGTTTTCCAGCGGAAGGTGCGCAAACACTTGTTAGGGATCGCCTAGGAAAATCTAAGAATTAGAGAGGAATGAATCGGACCTGCTGGTCCCAGAAGTTACTCTGAGTGTCTACTCTTATGAGAGGGACTGTCACGCAGGTCCCTGCAAGCTCTCTCAGGCCCGTGGCTTCTGCATCTGGGGTCACCTGACTCCAGTGAGCCACGGCCTGCGCCTGGTGGCTGGTTGAAAAGCTGCCGTGGGTCCCCCTTCCATGCACCATGGCGCCCCGCTGGGGCGGGGGCGGGGCAGGCGAGGGGAGGAACCTGGCAGTGACCTGGTCAGTCACAGGCACAGAGTTTTAGAAGGCTGACTGTGGAAATCCAGTTCAGGAGGTGGCAGGAATATGATCGTGTGAAGCCAGTGTGTGAAGCCTTGTTTTCTGGGGCTGGGGGTGCGGGAGTAGGTTCAGTCCTGACTCTGGTGGACGTGTGAAGACCACGAGGCCGTCAGCAGGGCGGAGCAGCCCGAGACGGCGAAGTGCCGCGTGGCCCGCGCACTGCGTGGTACCCTAGCCTGCTTCTCTCGGGTTTCAAACGTCAGCGGCTACCTTTTCATAATATCGCATGCTTTCTGTGCTTTACGGTCTACGGAGCATTTTACAGATTGGCAGAAAAGATAAAAACCGAAGAAATGCTGTAAAAAAATAGGATTTGAAAATCTAGATGAGCTGTGCTAACAAAAAGAAGCAGTGACAGACATAATCCAGAACAGCCTATAAATCTAGAAACATTCTGGCTCATTCTCCCACCGAGGAACAGAACCGTCCTGCCGGGGCGGGAAGGCACTGTGTCCAGGAAACAGGTGCGCAGACTGTGCCCTGCGGCCCCATCACCAGGCTTCTTAAAATAAAAACCTTCGGCCCTGGCTGGCGTAGCTCAGTGGATTGAGCTCGGGCTGAGAACCAAAGCATCGCAGGTTCGATTCCCAGTCAGGGCACATGCCTGGGTTGCAGGCCACGGCCCCCAGCAACCGCACATTGATGTTTCCCTCTCTTTCTCCCTCCCTTCCTCTTAAAATAAAATAAAATAAAATAAAATAAAATAAAATAACCTTCAGCAAAATAAAACTCACATATTAGAAGAGCAATGACACACTGAGAAAAACATTTGCTATACATAACAAAGGGTTTATTTACTATAAAACCTATGTACACATCGTTAAGAAAAAACGAAACTGCAAGAGAGAGATACGGGGAACAGGAACGCACTTCACAGGAAAAAATGCAAATGGCCCACAACGTAGAGGCGAGAAAAACACAGGCCTGGTGCTAGGCCCTCTGAGCTCGGAGCCTGGCCTGGCCTCTTCCTAGCTGTGTGACCTCTGGCGAGTGATTTACCTCTCTGTGCCTCAGTTCCTCCTATGTAAAAGGGGGACATTTAATAGTACCTACTTCATGGACCTGTTTCGAGGACTGAATGAGATGCTACATAAAAATATACTCAGAAAAGGACTTGGCTCATAAGCAAGCACTCAACGGATGTGTCAGCTGCTATTATTATCCCATCACCATCACCATCACCATCATCATCATCAGGTGAAAGGGTGTTTTGGCCTCACCTAGAATCAAAGAAATGGGAATGCGGACGGAGATGTCACTTTGTGCCGATCAGGCGGCCGGGCCTGAAACGGACGCACAGTCTGCGGCAGGAGGGGGAGGAGAGGACCCCGCAGACGCCCGCGCTGCGGGGGAGAAGGGTGCCGCTTCCCGGAGGGGAGCTCCGCCCGATGTGTCTACGCGCCCTCTGACACAAACTGTGCCTTAGGAACTTACCCTCAGGAAACTGAACAAGAGGCGCGTACCAGGTTATCTCAGTGTGAATCACGACAAACGAAGCTGTAACTCAACCTGTCAGTACTTGAAGCCAACAACTGGGACCATGTCTTGGGAATCACCCTACCGTGGAATGCTGTGCAGTCATTAAAACGCTGCTAAAGATTATATGTACTGACCTGTAACTCTGCCTGTGATACACTTTCAAGTAAAAAAATAAAATAAAATAAAATAAAATAAAACAGGAGTTGGCTGAGGGCCACACTGGGCTGCGAGTGGCTTCAGGGGTGTCTTTGGGGTCAGCAACGTGGCAGAAGACACTGTGGCCAAAATCGAGAGCTACCAGACTGCCCCTTTTGAGAGCCACCCCTCCAGCCGGAACCAGACCGGGAACTGTCGGCTGATGGCCCGGACGCCCCGCTGTGAGACGGCCGTGACTGCTGAAGGGGGTGGTGTCTCCACGTGCAAAGGGCACCGGCATGTGTACAAGTCCCCTGCCCCTTAGCCTGGGTGTCAGCCTGGGATGATGGCCGGGCACAAGGCCTGTTCCCTGGGAAGATCTGAACAGGCTGCACTGCACCTGTCCTCTGTCCTCCATCCTTCTCCCAGGGAGGTGGACGGGGACCTGGGCACCTCCCATCCTAGGACCCCGAATCATGGCCTAACTAACAATAAATGCTCGCTGGGAAAAAAGTCGGATCCCAGCAGCTGACATGTGGTGGGATCCCACACGCTCCGGCCCCTCCTCGGCTCCGCCCACAGTCTCCCACTCTCTCTGCTCAGCCCGCCCCACCCGTGCCTCCCGACCCTCTTGAGGGTTTTCAAACAGGGCGACCTCATTTCCATCTCAGAGTTCCTGCACTTGTGCTCTCAGCCCAGAACGTTCTCTATCTCTGGATCTTTAGACAGAGCTTCCTCACTTCATTCAGATCTATTCCGATGCCACCCCTCAGAGAAACCCCCCGGAACACTCTGGAAGCCCTGAGACGAAGTGTGATTGGCGTGTTTGGGAGCCCCGAGCGGGGCCAGGGTGGCCAGAGCTGGGTGGGCAGGGGAATGAGGTGGGGGCTGAGCAGCGCGCAGAGAGGTGCCCCCAGCTCCCTCCCGTTGCCTCTCCATTCCTCTAACGTTGCTTCTGTGTCCTCACGGTGTCCGTCACTATGCACATGTACTCATTTCTTTGCTTCCTTACTGTCTTCCTGCTGCTGGCAGGTTGTCACCCCCACGCGGGAAGTGCTTCGTGAGCATCAGGTGGCCGACTGACTGACTGAAGGGAGAACAGGAGTCTACACAGACCGGGAAAACACCCACTGAATCATCACAGCGCTTAACCTCTACTCGAGAGATGCTGGGTGAGATGTCGTTTTCTATGCTTTTCTGGAAACTTGACGATAAATTCGTAACACTTTTAACACTCAGAAAACAAAGCCATCTACGTCCTGAAAAACAAAATTTTACCTTCCTAATTTTGTTTGACCTGAGCCTGTGTAAAAAGCAATCTGTTCCCTTCAATTCGACACCTGGGGTGAGTGGCAGGCGTGCTGTCTGTGTGGCTGAAGGACACAGCCGGGACGCACACCTGCCCTGGATAACCCTCAGACAGCAATAACTTCGTGCCAACTGTGTAGGCTGTCATGCAAGACAGACAGACAGACAGACAGACAGACACACAGAAAACTCGAACACAGCCAGAGCACGAGACCGAAGCAGAGCGCGAACACGGTTACCGGTGGCGGGCTCGCACGGAACCGGCGTGTAGTACTTGGAGTACACCTCGTCCTTGGGCCGGTCGGGGAACACGTAGATGAGGTAATTCAGGTCCCCCAGGCGGTCGGCCAGGGAGCGGATGGAGAAGTCTCTAGTGGTAAAAGGCATCAGGTTCCAAAACATTCTTTCCTCTAGATCAATAAATACAACAGTTATATTCTAAACGTGATTTCTGAACAGGAAATCTTAGTACCCAGATATACTAGAAATTAAACATCTCCATTCAAATTGCACCAATAAAAATCTCCATTTTAAGATAACCACAGGTTAGACATCAGGTGGTTGTTTTTAAAAGCGCGGGCAGAGAGCTGGTGGTGCACACGCCGCTTCCCTGGAGACCCAGTGCTCTCCCTTAGGTGGCTTCAAGTTCAAATGGTGTCCTGTCCCTTTCTAGGGACACTTCTCATTGACTCCCGACTCCCTGCACAAAAGTAGGCGGGAGAGAAAGCACGCCCGCAGCCAGAGGCCTCGCGGGCGCCGCGAAGTGGCGCTGACCCTGGAAGTCACAACAACACACACACGGCGGCGAGGCTCGGTAGCTGCTCGTCTTACCGCGAGGGTCAGAGGAAAGAACCAACGTTCTCGCTTGAAAACGACCAAGGACGGTATCCTCGTTTAGTCTACATGGTTAATTAAAACAGCATGTTATTTCCAGGCTCACGACTCCAGTTTCTTCCTCACTGGGCTAAGCTCAAGGCTGAGCAACATGCGGGTGAACATTTCAACGGGGCAGCAGCTGAGATTCGGGATGGGACCCTGCACCGCGGGTCCCTGTGTCAGGGTTACACGTTTGTGTTTCTCAAAATCGGGACTGTGTTCCCCGCAGTGAGGTTTCACACCAGCCCCTACGTCACCGGCGGCTCTGTCAGGGTCCCACGTCTGTGTTCCGTAATGAGTGTGGCCCCCACGGAGAGTAAGTACTCAACGAATTGTAGGTTAAAGCAATTCTGCAGCCAAAGCAGCTGACTGGGGCCCCCTTGGCTTTGCTCATGAACAGGGAGGGCACTCACGGGAATCAAACTTCCAGGCGATGGTGATGCCGCCGATTTCTGAGTCGCTGAACCTCAGCAGGAAGGTCCCATCAGGCTTGTTGATGAGCAGGTCATGGGCCTGCTGCTTATTCACGAAACCCAAGATCGCCCTGGGTCACAAAGGTTGAAGGAGCAGAAGCAGAGTGTGATTTTTTTTAAACACCAGAAAGACGACCTTCTTAATCTATTGCCTACGTAAGACATGACAGTTCTTACCCATCATTCCAATGAGGCTTGAGATGTTTTTTTAACACTTCCATCACCCCGTCAAACCACTGCCAGAAAGTATAATTCCGCCCCGGTAAATTCTCCTGGTCAGAGGCACAACAATGTACACGGTAAGGCAAAAGCAACACTCGGGACAGCGCCTGCACACACCAGAACTGAAGAGAACCAAACAGCAGACAACACCCACTCTGCCAGAACCACGCAAATACAAAGACCTGTCTGAGTTTCCCCAGGTGAATGGTCCTGCCACCGGGAAACAGACCGGAGAAGCAGTGAGCGGAGGAACGCAGCCCAGAGCCACCGCCAACCACCGCCCCGGACTCCCCTATGCGCGCCCTCCCCCAGCCTGACTGGGCCTTCGCTGCCTTGGATGTGGGGTCTGTGACCAGTGGCAGCAGCATCACCCAAGGGCTTCTGAGAAATGCGAGCTTCCAGGCCTCATCTCGGATCTACTTAATCAGCGTCTGCATTATAAGACGCCCTGGGCTGTAAATGTGAACTGCATCAGATCGCCCAGGCAGGCCCGAGATCGCCCCACCACACGGCAGTCACCAACAACCGTCAGAAAACGCAGTTATCTCATTCTAGTGGAATTTCCGCACCCCTTATCGAAATGCCCCTCAATGCCAGCAAACACGTCGGCCGACTGGTCGACATACAACCACTCTAAAGGGCTACACTCAGAGACAATGAGATCTCTGAATTAGGGCTTTAAAAACACTGGTGGGGGGGTGGTATAAGAAGAGAAACGAAAGTTAAATCTAAAATCCAAGGTGTGACAGGTGCCCTCTGAGCTAGCAGATGCTGGAGGAAAAGTTCCCTTCGTCGGCACTCCCTCAGGTGGGCCGAGGGGCCCACAGGAGGCACCGGGAGCACCGATCCAGGGGACAGCGCCCGCCACTCTGGTCACCACCGAAGCTCCCCTTCTCGTGAGTGACGTGAACGTTTGCTTTGCTTGCTGTTTCCTTTACAGAAGTCTCTAGCTGCACGTGAAGCCTAATTCACCGAAGTATTAAAAAATGCAGCTCTCTACACAAAAACATGTGGTTGTCTATCTACTGAGTAGCTTCCTGTTACGTTGGGTGCGTTTCACTGGAGACGGAAAGCAGAGGGGCCGGGGAGGGGCGGCTCCCGAAGGCGTCGGGCTGGCCCCACGCCGTCCCTCACCCGGTTGAACTGGGACCAGGACACGGACATGCCGCTGTAGTCCTCCAGGTGGTTGCTGCTGCTGTTGAACAGCTTCTGCGCCAGGAACACGAGGTTCTCCTTGGTGAGGCCCCGGTTGCTCTGCACTTCGGCCTTGAACTTCATGTTGAGCGCCTCGCACAGCTGCGGCCACAGCACCTTGTCAGGCACGGCAAACGGCACCCTGCCCTGGGAGGGACAGAAGCCAGAGCCGCATGAGAAAACAGTTGCATGATTTATTCCCTGAACCCGAAAAAAAACCAAACATTGATGGCTGGACGTAGTTACAAACGTTTGTCCTAACTGGGCCTGAGCATAAAGTTCGAGCCTTCCCGGGACGCACTGCTCCGGGAAACACAAGGTTCGTTTTACCGTCTTTGCACACAACGCGGAGCGTGACCGTGCGCCGTCTACCAGGCTCTGTGATGAGCTGATGAGCGTCCGCTCCGAGCCTCCATTCTCATGGCCACAAAAAACAAAACGTGTCCGAGCTCTGCCCCTTCCACTGTGGGTTCAGTGGGAGCAGCAACCCGAGACCCTGGCTCTCCAGGTACAGAGAAAGGGAATGTGGGTGCGCACGGGTGTGTGTGCTCATACAGGTGTGTGCACGAGTGCAGCCCTTGCCTGACTCCTTCTGCCCACAGAGAACTCCGGCTCAAAGGGAACAGCTTAAGGGAGGAGGGTCACTGTGAGTTCCACCGGTTCATTACAAACAGGTCAGACTATGTATTTTTAATAAACTGCTTTTCATCCCATCTGGCCATTGTACTTAATTTTAATTATTATAAAACTGTTTTTGAAAAAAAAAAAAACATTTGAACAGGAAATCGTGCACATGATACAAAAATCTGAAAGTACGGAGGGTCTGCCCTGACCAGTGTGGCTTGGTTGGGTGGGCGTCGTTCCTCGAGGTGAGAGGCTGCCGGTTCCATCCCTGGTCTGGGCGCGTGCCTGGGTTAAGGGTTCAGACCCTGGTCGGGGTGCGTGCCTGGGTTGGGGGTTCAGACCCCAGTTGGGGTGCATGGCAGAGGCAACCAATGGACGTTTCTCACATCGATGTTTCTCTCCCTTTCTCCCTCCCTTCCCCTTTCTCTAAAAATTAGCAAATAAAATCGTTTTAAAATTTTAAAAATAAAAGCACAGGTTATACAGTGAGGTGCCTTTCCTATTCCTCCTGTCCCTTAGCAACCCAGCTCCTCTCGCTAAAGGTGTGTGATCTAGTTTCTTGTTTACACCTCCGTAAGTATTCCACGTAGGCCGGCAAGTGCATACAATTTTCCCCTTCACATTTGACCCCCACAGACGGACCTCTACGTGTCAGCCTTCAGTCTCCGGCTAAGCAGCACTGCACTGCAGTTATACCGTGACACGTAAACAAATATATCTACAAATTCCTACAAGAGTGTACTTATTTCAGAACAGCACAGGATGCACACTAGCTACTGACATACTGGAAACGTTAAGAACGCTGATACTGATTTAGACAAGACCCTTGAGCAACGGGTCTCACTCCCGCCGGGGTGGAGAGATGTGCGGACAGGCAGGGGAGGAAGTGGGGATGTGGCAATCCCATCCCGGAGGCTTATCAGGGCAGGCTGTAGGCAGATGGTTTTTAAAAGGAGCCTCAAACTAGGGGTTTGTCGCCCCAGTGTAGTGGAATTTCTGATGAAAATCGCACCTCTGCAGCAAAAACATTCTCTAAAGAAAACTGTAGAGAACATAAGACCGTTCATGTTAGAGAACATACTTCTACACCCCAAAGAGCAAGCACACCCCTCCGTCAGGTCTTCACGGACCACCCTCTGCTGGGAGTTGCACCTGGAGGGACGGTGCCGCTGCGGTGCTCCGGACACGCCCCGCGGGCAGCCCCCGTGCTACCCAGACAGCATCTGTGTGCACGAGCCCAGAAAACCGAATGTTCTCCCTGAGACAAAGCACCCCGTTCTTCACAAGCGACCTGGGATGGGCCGCAGAATCTCCAAGTTGGGACAGACGTTAGGTGTCACCCTCTTTTATTGGAAGGAAGACGACAGGAAGCAGGTTCTACGCTGAAGTCACCTCCTGAGAGGTCTGACCCCTGGAACAGCAGTCCCCAACACTTTTGGCACCAGAGAAGGGGTTTGTGGAAGACGATTTTCCCACGGATGGGGTGTGGGAGGGAGAGACGGGAAGCGGAGCCAAGTGGCCATCAGAGCAGCGTCCACCAAGGGGGAGGAGAGAGGCTGGGACCCCTGCAGAGGAACCTGAGAGTGCCGAGTTCCATGTATGCGTTCACCCAAGGACTCAAAACAGCACTTCTGAGGACTGAGTGTGTGCCTAGCATTTTGTCTGTTATCTAGTTTAATCTTCCCGACAACCACGGAGCACGGTCGTCCCCGCGCTGCAGACACTCAGGGCACCCTGGAGCTCAGAGCGGTGGAGTGAACGTCCCAGAGCCACGGGGTGGGGGGTGGGGGGCTGGAGCTGAAGCACCAGCCCGCCTTCGAGCCCTTCCCCTCCTCATTTTCTGCACGTGCCCTGTGCTGCCTCCCACCAGGAGACACGGTGTCCCCGCTGCTCTTTTTGGGGGTGATACGTGAGAGAGACCCACGACACCAGCGTCGAGATCTCGAGCCCACAGGCCCAGGGACCCACTCACAGGCTCTGCAAAGGCGTTGTCCCACAGAACGGTGGCCGTCGCGTTGTTGTCCTGGCTGCCGTGCACGATCACCACCACCGGGAGGGACAGGGTCTGTAAAGACATGGGACACGGGCTGAGCCCCCGCGGGTGGCACATCCTTCCCCTGCTCTTCGTTCTTCCCGTCTCCACACGTGCACTCTCCCGGTTTCCCCGCTTGTTGTCTCGGACCCCGAGTGAGCACGGTCTAGGGTCGCTGTGACTCTGCCACACTGGCACGGTCTCAGACATTTTGCCTATAGCGAGAGACTTTACCGAATACGTCTGAAGGACGGGTAAGTTCTCTAAGTTGCAGGGAGCACCAGAGAGAGGAAAGAGAGCACGGAGACATTTCCAGGAGGGAGAAAAACCAACAAGTAACGAATGTCTAAAAGTTACGACACTGTTACCCAGACTCCTCCTGAGTGATGCTGCTCCTCGTTCATTTTCTACCCATATTTCCAGCCATTTCCGTTCATCTCTGTTTGCTCCGTCTTAACAGAAGCTCAAAGACACGGTTCTAAGGACGAGGCCGTCTCCCTTTCTCTTCGTCAATACCCAACGACAGGACACTCATTGTGATCAGAACTCTTCAGTGACACCAAGTCCTCCCACGCACACACTCGCCCACGCACACACTCGCTCACGCACGCTGCTGAGGCTTCACCTTGACTTGAAAGACCAGCTCATTTCCACCAACGCTGAACTGTGATTCAAACAGGATTGTGAATTTTTCTTCTGTCACCGACTCTGCTCCTCGACGATCAGACCTCTTAATCCGTTTCAGGGACTGAAAAGGAGAAAATTAACGCGACGAAGACCTCAGACGACTGGGGACACTCCGCTCCCGCTGGCCTGCACCCTCACCATGTTCCTGAAGTGGGCGCTGAGCGTGCCGGTGGCCTGGTGGTACTCCATCACGCAGCAGTTGTTCAGGATCTCGCCGCTGTAGTCGCTGCAGGGCAGAGAGGGACACACAGCTCTCAGTCCACAAGGGCCTCAGCTCCCGTGGGCAGAAGCCCGCTTGGGGTCGGGGGAAATTTGGAAGGCATTTAAACACTTAGGTCATTTACAGGAAATATCAGTTCTAGGAAACATACAAAAAATAGACATACATAAAATACACAAAAATTTTCTCGAACGTATTCCTAAAACAAAAACAAAACCACACCATCTTCCCAGAGGTTCGCCCCTCTACTCTTTCTCTGACGGCCAGAACAGGCCAGGAGGGTGACCAGGATTCCCACACAGGCCGCGGACCCCAGAAGCCTCCTTAAAGGGACCACGTCACCGACTTCCAGGACTGAGGGCGGGGCACGTGTGAGGGGCGC
>PVIA01019136.1:0-11211 GCA_004024845.1 Tonatia bakeri | reverse complement strand
CAAAAAAAAAAAAAAAATGGCCCAAACAAAAGAACAGATCAAAGCTCCAGAAAAAATACAACTAAAAGTGACGAAGAGATAGCCAACCTATCAGATGCACAGTTCAAAGCACAGGTAATCAGGATGCTCACAGAATTGTTTGAATTTGGTCACAAATTAGATGAAAAAATGAAGGCTATGCTAAGTGAAATAAAGGAAAATGTACAGGGAACCAACAGTGATGGGAAGGAAACTGGAATTCAAATCAATGGAGTGGACCAGAAGGAAGAAAGAAACATCTAATTAGAAAGGAATGAAGAAATAAGAATTCAAAAAAAAAATGAGGAGAGGCTTAGGAACCTCCAGGACATCTTTAAATGTTCCAACATGAGAATTATAGGGGTACCAGAAGGGGAAGAGGAAGAGCAACAAGTGGAAAAGTTATCTGAACAAATAATAAAGGAGAACTTCCCCATTCTGGCAAAGGAAATAGACTTCCAGGAAGTCCAGAAAGCTTAGAGAGTCGCAAAGAAGTTGGACCCAAGGAGGAACACACCAAGGCACATCATAATTACATTACCCAAGGTAAAAATGAAGGAGAGAATCCTAGAAGCAGCAAGAAATAAGGAGACAGTTACCTACAGAGGAGTAATCAGATAATCAGCTGATTTCTCAAAAGAGACCTTACAGGAAAGAAGGGGCTGGAAAGAAGTATTCCAAGTCATGAAAGGCAAGGACCTACATCCAAGATTCCTCTATCCAGCAAAGCTTTCATTTAGAATGGAAGGGCAGATAAAGTGCTTCTCAGATAAGGTCAAGTTAAAGGAGTTCATCATCACCAAGCCCTTATTATATGAAATGTTAAAGGGACTTATCTAAGAACAAGAAGATAAAAAACATGTACAGTAAAATGACAGCAAACTCCAATTATTAACAACCACACCTAAAACAAAAACAAACTAAGCAAACAACTAGAACAGGAACAGAACCACAGAAGTAGAGATCACATGGAGGGTTAGCAACAGGGGAGTGGGAGGAGGAGAGAGGGGGAAAAGGTACAGAGAATAAGTAACATAGATGGTAGGTAGAAAATAGTATGGGAAATGTAGAAGCTAAAGAACTTACAAGTATGACCCATGGACATAATCTAAAGGAGGGAATGTGGGTGTGAGAGGGTGTACAGGGTGGAGGGGAGTAAAGGGGGGAAATTGGGACAACTGTAATAGCATAATCAATAAAAAATATTTTTTTAAAAAGGCCTCAAAGATGCAATAGACTATTTACAAATTTGTAATAACATGGGAATGTCCTCAAAAATCTTTACAGCAATGAGCTTTCACTGGTTATTTCATAGCAAAGTATTTGGAGGAGTTGGCTCACTTACAGATGAATCATGAAATTTTCTTGTTAAAGACAAGAGTTGTAATTTGATAAAATTTTCTGTGATGACAAGTAGTTGTCAGAATTACTCTATCTAGCAAGCACTTTGAAAACATTAAACTCAATTTGCCCTTCCAAAGATGACTTTTAGTAATGAATGAGAGACATACTAGTTTTCTTTTTTTTTTTTTTAACTCAAAGGTCTTTTATTATCCTTACATGAATTAAATACCTTGTAGGGTATCCATAGTTGTTATTAAAACCATGCGTATTGCTGTCTCACTTCTGAGCACCTTCTCTGAAGGTCAATCCATACAATGCCCAGAGATGCAAGCCACACTCATTTTGTAGTCAGCGTAAACAAACGTAATTAAGGAGACGAGTTTATTTCACAAACTATCTAACGTCTTCTGCATTAAAATAGAAATGACTTTTGGCTGCTCCCATATAGTCCTGTGAATCATTGTTAAATCCAGATCTGATCTGCCTGGAAAAACAAGTTGGAAGCTCGGAGGGCTGGGTCTCCCATCCCGGTGTTCCTCACAGTGACAGGTAATTTATGGAGATTACTGTCTCAGAATTTTAAATACAACATTCTTAAGATCAGAGGTAAGATAATCTTATGCAGATAAGATTGTAGGTAAAACAGTTTGAGAGGTGGTTCTTTTTTTTTTTTAACTCCTGCTATGGAGAGAACATTGTGAAATGGTTGTTTGGGATATTTCATTGATACATGATTTTCTTTCTGAAAATGACATAAAATGTCTCATATCTGCAAAATTTTAAAAACTTAGAAACATAATTTTCTAATTTTTCCAAAAGAAGAATTTTAGTAATTAAAAACTATTTTTAAAATTGTAAAAATGCAACACATTCTAATTAGTTTGTAAGACCTTCTGATTGACATGAGGAAAAAAAAGAGAAATGTATTAACTAATTTCATAGATTGGTTAAAAAATGAGTATTGTGGTTTAGCTCAACCCATTTTGTCTTTCCTCCATTTGAATTTACATATTTTTTAATGTTTTCACTCTGGCAGCAAAATCCTCATAACCAAACATCAGAATAAGTTTAACATAGAACAGACCCTTAGATCACATCATCTCCAAATACTAAATACTTTAAATCACATATTTCTATAACTTTTTATGTGCCATTAATGAAATATGTATACTTTAAAATATTATTGACTTTCATACTTATCTCATCTTTTCCTCCCTCTTCAATAATTTTATTTCTGCTTCCTATATGAGGGGTAACCAAAAAAAGCACGGAAATTATTTGTTTAAAAAATGTGTATTTATTCTTACATGTTTAAACTTCAGTCACCTTGAAAGTACTCTCCATTTGATGCAATACACCTATCGAGACCTTTTTTCCACTGCTCAAAGCCACTTCTGAACTAACGATTTTGGTTCCTTTTAGTGCTTCTGCCGTTTTCTTACACCTCTTCCACATTGGCAACATGTTTTCCCTTTGAGGATTCTTCTCATCCCGGAAAACCGGGAAAACAAAAACAAATCACTTGGAGTGAGATCAGGTGAGCAGGGAGGGTAGGGCACAGGGGTCAAGCTGTTTTTGGTCAAAAACTGCTGAACACTCAGTGTGATGTGGGCAGGTGTGCTTGTAAATCACCCACCAGGAAGTGGGCAAATGAGTTGAAAGAATCTTCCAAAAAAATTCACTGAAGCCAAACACAGCCTCTCACAACAATGCCATCTGGTACACTGATACAGATGGGTTCCTAGAACACCAACCTAGCAGGGGAGGCCTGTATTAAAAGAGCCTGCCCTCCAGAAGATAATTTCAGTTTTTTCTGGGTGCCCCTTCTTGTACAGACAAGACTACAAAAGTGAACAGAAGTTGACTTTTGTTTTAATAAGCATATTTAGCCCTGGTCAGTGTGGCTCAGTCATCCTGTACACCAAAAGGTTGCTGGTTCAATTTCCAATCAGGGCACATGCCTAGGTTGTGGGTTTGATCCCTGGTTGTGGCACCTACATGAGGCAACCGATTCATGTTTCTGACATTGATGTTTCTCTCCTTCTCTCTCTCCCTCCCTTCCCCTCTAAGATCAATAAGCACGTCCTTCGGTGAGGATTAAAAAAATAAATAAATAAAAAGTATGTTCACTGTTCACTCAATGTTTGTTGAATAATTTACATATAATGAAATATACTCATTTTAAATGCATGCTTAATATATTTTAATAAATATATATACCATGTAACCACCACCACAATCAAGGTATAGAAAATATCTATTACTCCCAAATTTCCTTCATGCCTCTTTACAGTCCTGACCCCCCTGTACTCTACTTACCACCACCCAGCCTCAGACAATCACTGATTGGCTTTCTGTCACTATGGATTAGTTTTTCCTGTTTTAGAATTTCATATAAATAAATGTATATACTCTTTTGTATCTGGGTTTTTACTTAACATAATGTCTTTGCGATTCATCCACAGTTATGTGCATAAGTAGTTTATTCATTTTTATTGCTTAATAGTATTTTATTGTTTGGAGATACAATTGGTCTATCCTTTCATCTGTTGATGGACATTTGGGTTGCTTCCAGATTTTCATGTAGAGATCTTTGTGCAAACTGATATTTTCATTTCCCTTAGGTAAATGCCAAGGAGTGGAATTGTTATGTCATAGGCAGAGTCCATGTTTAACGCTGTGAGAAACAGCCCGACTGTTTTAAAAAGTCCTTGTGTCATTTTTCATTCCCGCCAACAATGTAAGAGGCTTTTTTGTCAGCCTTGTAAGTTTTAGCTATTTTTGAGTGTACGAGGTCTGCATATAAAATATCCAGCCATGTAATATGAAAAACAGAGACATTTATTGAAGAAGATGCAACATAGAAGAAACATTGTACACAGGACAATGATGCCACAGTCCCCTTCAAAGCAGGCACCTTGGGACCTTCCACAGTTCTCCTAGCATCTTTGCCACTGCTCAAAACTCGGCAAGATCCTTTGTTGGAATCGTCATCAGCTGCCGCATCGTACTTTCCTGAATCTCATCAACATTCTGAAATGTCTTCCCTTCCAAAAGTGATTTTAGTTTTGGGAAAAGCCAAAGGACACCAGATGCAGGACACCAAATCTAGACTGTAGGGGGGCTGAGTCACCTGGGTGATTTGATGTTTTGCAAAAAAACTCTGCACAAAATATGATGCAGGAGCAGGCACATTGTTGTGATGAAGCTGCCAGTCACCAGTTAACCTGTAGCTATGGCCATTTTAGTCAGAATTCCATATCTCAACTGATGAAAAACACTGAGGTAGTACTCCTTAATTGTCTGATCTGGAGTGGTGTTCTCATGATGGACAACACCTTCCCAATGAAAAAACACAGTTAACATGGTCTTAATCTTGCTATGACTTTGCCATGCTCTCTTCGGGCATGGAGAGCCAGGGGACTTTCACTGGGATGACTGAGCCTTCACTTCCAGATCATAGCCATACGAGTAGACCCACAAAGCATCTCTGGTCATGACCTCCTTGAGGAAATTTGGTTCCTTGGTAGAGGTTGGAATCAGGTAATTAAGTGACTGCAGCATGGTGTTCCTTCTGTTCTGGTAGCAGAAGCCACAGAACAAATTTTGCCATAACACATTTTATGCCAAGATCCTGAGTCAAAATCTCAGACACAGAAGATTTTGGAATCCCCAGATCAAATTCCAGTTCTCCCACTGTTGGTCGCTGATCTTTGTTGATTGCAGTCTGTACATGTTCAACATTCTCAGGTGCTCTGCTTGTTACAGGCCTTCCAGAATGTGGATCACTTTTGACAGGCTCCTGACCATCTTTGAAGCATTTGTGCCACACTTTTATTTCTGCTGCACTCATTGCATTGCCCCTGAAAGCTTTCTGAATCATCTGAATAGTTTCTGCAGAGGAATGTTCAAACCTAACACAAAATTTGATGCATATTTTGTTGTTCTACTTGCTTAGTCATTTTGAACATGACAACCACACAGTACACACACTCACTCAACAGTGTCTACCACCCCAATGACTAGTACAGTGAAGTCGTCATTGTTCACACATGTGCATTCCAGTCCACTCTCCTTGTCTTCCAGGTTACATCAGTGTCACACAAACTGTTCTCATATTAACAATGGCTGGACTTTTTCTTGACAGACCTCATATAGTAGTATTTCATCATTTTCACTTTGGAGTATGTTTATAACATACATAATGTGTGAATACAGTAGTATATACAATCATTTTCAAAACAAAGTCATATGTGTATGTTGACGGGATTGCTGAAAATGTTCACCAATCACAATACACAACCAGGCCCTCGCAGATACCTATACACGGTAATGACCTGGTCCCTGCTGTATGTGCTGGCCACTCCAAGGCCTAGGAAGTTATTGTCTTAGATACATTATGGAGGTGTTGAGGTTTAAAATGTTCTCTTTTCAATAAGAATTCAGAAAGAAAAGAGAACCATTTCTTGCTTTCACCTCTAAGTTTGGTGCCTGGTAGCAGAGGCTGCCGGTCCGCTGGAGCGGAGGGGGACTATGCTGCATGTTTTCGCTCCAGCACCGGATCCCCCAAGGCGCTAGCTTTGGTTGCACCTGTGATTGAAGTTCATTTGCACAGAGGGTGACCCTAGAGAAAAACACGCTCCCCCTTCCAGCATTGCCCCAGGAGGTGGCTGGACCCCAGCAGTTTCTTGGGCACTTTACCTGCCATTCACTCTAAAGTGTGGGATACTCATCTGTCATTTTGCGGTGTGTTGGCAGGAAAGCAGCAGTGCAGATACTGAGGAACCTCAGCAGTAAGTCCATTTCAAGCAGGTCAGACGCCCAGTAATATGCACAGTGTGATAGTTTAATCAGAGAATCGTGCGGGATTACCGCTTCTGCCTGAGAGGAGCAAACTTTCCTTGCTTTTCAAGAAAGCTCTTTTCAGACAGCTATTAGGTTGTTGAATGAGGAACTGCACAAAAGAAACGCTGGCTCCTTGTGGTCTTTCAGATCATTAAAAAGTAACCTGGGTGGCGGAGCCGGTTGTCATTTCCTCAGCGACAGTAGATGAAAAGACCAAGATTGGACACCAATCTGAGGCTACACGACAGCTGTATCAGCTGCCCAGAGTGAGAGTGGACTCATCAATTCCATGGAAAATAAGGAGTCAAAGTGGTTACTAAGCATTGTGTGGGGAAGCAACCTGTTGATCTGAGTGAATTTTTTGCTCTTTAGCCGTTGGTCTGGTCTCGAAGACTCTCGCACAGCCAAACACTGATCTTGTTTCTTTCTGTTCTCATGGGGCCTCCTACAGGGCCAGACGCTTGAGCTACCTGGAACTGGCTGGGAAAAGTAAAGTGGGGTTGTGGGGGGTGAATGTGAAGCAAATTCATCGAGTTCTAAGGCATTGAGACACTGTTAGCAATGATTAGTAATCAAGCATCTGAATGCTTTTCTGCTCCATTCCCTGGGGGAGTTCACAGGATGGCTTTCTTATTTAGGTGGATTTAAATTACAGACTGTGTCAACTTCCCTGCTCTGCTTGCCAGGAAAATGTGTGGCCTAATCACAATTCCCCTAAAATGTGTAGCTTCCAGGGCAGAAAAATGCTTTAGGTCAATAAGCACTTTCTGCAAACATGCTGCTTTTCTCTTCTAATGCCCAGAATCAAATGGGCCCTTAAATAGGGGCCCAAAACTGCTGTGCATGATGGGGCTGCTGGGAAAAGAGGAATAAGAAGGCGAGTGGCTGTGAGTTAAGGCTTTCCGTTAAGGAGAGCAGATTCTGGAAGCTGCTAAGTGAGCTAAGGAGTTGCTTGAATTAGGATTTAAATATCGAGATGACAAACACATCAATGTTGGAAGTGAGGACAACATCCCTCAGCTGAGAGACAACTGTGGATTTGGGCAAATCCCTTGCCTCCTCTAAGTCACCTCTGTAAACTGCGGAGACTGGACATCAGTTTCAGAAAGTGTTTTTGTTGTTGTTGCTGTTTTGGCTTCCAGATCCTTCTTCAAAGAAAAGTTGATTCAGAAGCCCAATAAGTAAAACAGATAAAAAGGGTGTTGCTCTTCTAACCATCAGGAAAACATTATAGATCAAAACCACAATGAGATATCACCTCACACTTGTGAGGATGGCTATTTCCAAAAAATAGCAAAAAGATGTGTTGGTGAGGATTTGGAGTAATTGGAGCCCTTATAAACTGCTGGTAGGAACAGAGAATGGTGCATCCACTGTGGAAATCAGCATGAATTTCCCACAAAAATAACTACCACATGATCCAGCAATCCCACTTCTGAGTATATATCCAGAAGAAGTGAAATCAGGATTTTGAAGAGATATCTGCATCCCTATGTTCACTGCAGCATTATTCAAAACAGCCAACATATTGATACAGAAAATATGGTATATATGCACAACAGAATATTATTCAGCCTTTGACATGAATGTAGACTTAATGCTAAATGAAGTAAGCCAACCACAGAAGGATAAATACTGCATGATTCCACTTACACAAAGTATCTAAACTAGTCAAACTCATAGAGTTGGCACAGAATGCTGGGTGACACGGCCAGGGGAGTGGGGAGTGGAGAACTGTTTGTCAGGGGCACAACACTTTTGTTCTGCAAGATGAATGAGTCCTAGAGGTTGTCTGTACAGTGTAGCATCTGTAATAAATGATGCAGTATTTTATACTTTAAAACATGTTAAGAGTGTTCTTATTAAAAACAAACAAACATACAAACAAAGCATAAAATCACAAGGAAATTTGGGGAGGTGATACATATGGTTAGTACCTTGGTTGTAGTGATGGTTTCATGGGTGTATCTACACGTCCAAACTCTTCGATATATATGCGTTAACTGTTCACAACTTTTAATTATAAATTGTACCTCAGTCAAGCTTTAAAGAGGTGATGTGGCTCTCACTTTCGGGGGTTTGAGACAGGCAGGCTTAATGTTGCTGTTCAAACTCCTTTCTCTCTTTCAGTCCCTGAAAGGTTTCTTCGGTGCTTCCGAAAACATTGTGGATACTCCCTTTCAGGGGCTGTTTCGTTTCTGATGTTATATAATTCCAGTGGTCCTCAGAGTGCGGTCCACTAATCGAAAACATCAGCATCACCCAAACTTATCAGAAATGCAAATCCTCAATCCATATCCCACCACTACAGCATCAGAAACCATGTCACAGAAGCCCAGCAAGGGGTCCTGATGCCTCCTTGTCTGAGAGCTGCTGTGTTGTTCTCTGAGACTGAAGAAGTTGTGTTCTCCCTAAAGAGTCACCAATACTGAGGCCATCTGAGGAGAACTCAGTAGATTTAGGTCAGCAAGGGAAGAACCTCCTAGGGAAAGGACTTAAGAATAGCTATGAATTTCTTCTGCAAATTGAGTATCAGAGGCTGCTTGACCCACTGCCCTGCCTAGTCTGCAGGATTCTTGAGAAGAGTTGAGACCTGTGCAGAACCTCTACATCTTGTAGTGTTTTGCTTCATTTAAAAAAAAAAAAAAGTAATAAAGAACAATGTGAAATGCAATTTAAACAACATGCTCTTGAAAAAATGTACTATGGGTGGCCCCATGTTTCTGCTGTTGCCTGGTGACCTCCATGTCCCTGATATCCGTCCAGCTGATTCACACAGAGGTAAAATGAGGCCCCAGAATCATACTGAAGATAACCTCAATGACAATAACAACTCTAGGTAGAGTGTCGGGCACTGCGCCAGTTTTTTACGGGTTTTCTTATTGAATCCTCAGACTATGCTCACGAGGGACTACTATAATCTACAGCATAGACAGAATGATGAACCCCCAAAGATCTCCACATCCTCATCCCTGGAGACTGTGAACAGGTTATCTTACACAGCAAAAGGATTTTGAAGGTGTGATTAAATTAAGGATGCTGGAATCATCCTGGATTGTCCTGGTGGGCCCAATATAATCACACGGGTCTTTATGAGAGGGAGGCAGATGGGTAAGAGTAAGAAAAGACATGATGATGGAAACAGAAGTCAGAGTGATGCAGTCACTAGCCAAGAAATCTGGGTATCCCCTAAAGGTGAATAAAGGAACAAAATCTCCCCTAGAGCATTCAGAAAGAACACAGTTTTGTGACACCTTGATTTTTAATTTTACTAGACCAATTTCAGATGTATTACCTCCCAACTGGAAGGTAACTGATTTGTATTAAGCCACTAAATTTGTGTTACTCTGTTACAGCATCGGCAGGAAACTAATACACTGGTCAAGGCCGTTATGCTGTGAATCAATACAACTGCATGGTGTCTGAACTGGCATCCTCAATTCTAATCCTGGCAAAGGTATTTGGGGCCTGCCTTATGGAAAGTGAGTGTTGACTGAGAAGAGGAGGCATGGATATTCTCCCAAACTGTCTTTCATCCTTGTCAATCACAATCCAGCTGTAGAAAGCGTTCTTATTTCTTGGGTACCCTATAGAAAGGGTGTTTCACATGGAGTATTTTAAACTGCTCCTCTGTTATTATGTGTGTTACTAGCTGACTCTTCCAAAGAAGAGGAATTACTTCTCATATGGCAGATCTGTCTGCCTGTTAACGTGTTTCATAGTAGATTTCTTGAGAAGAGTAAGATAGTTTTTCTCCTGGATCCTAGATGGAGTATCTACAGGGGTAGATGCTCCAGCTTGTAGCCAGACATTGTCATCCTCACCTCCAAAGGAACCGCTAGTCCCTGCTCACCCGCATGTTCCAGAGGAGGTGGCAGTGAGGCCTGTATCTCACAGGCCATGTCCCCTCTGCATGACTGAACTGCTCTAAAGTTCCTCCTCGTCTGTAATACGGGAACAATATCGTCTGTTCCAAGCACCTCACAGATGCTTCCCTAAGATCTATGTGTTTATCGATGTGGAACTGCAGCCTCAACTGTAAAACTTCAGTTATGAAAACATGCATATTATTGTTTCCTGAACAGAGTCCTCATTGCCACCTTTGAAATCCATTGTCAGTGTAAATATAAAAGGTACTGATGAGCTGGATGGACTTTTCTGACTCAGGCATTTGGTGTCTATGATTGACAGGAAGAGGAAGTTAGTGATAGAAGGAAGTGGAAGTTAGCTACTGCAGACACTAAAGAAACTGGAGGAAAACCTCAGCTCAAAGAGTTGAAATCAGAATGAATTGATACTAGAAAACTACAATGGTTATGCTCTTTCTAGCATTCAAGATGAAAAATTAGACGTGTTTTCTAAACATTGGCCTTCAAAGCATCTGTGCAGAGATTATCAACACATTTAAGGTGAGAAACCACACAAGCACCCAAGGGTTTTCAGAAATCTCATTGTCGGTAGTAAGAGGTGAAAAATGAAAAGAACATCTCACTTCTCATCCGTCAGTCCAAGTCACACCACTTCTCCGAGGCTTCCCAAACCCACCCGGCTCCTTGCTGCAGCACGGCCTTTCATATGCACCTGGCACTCGCTGTCTCACAGCAAGGATTTCACTTGTTTGAAACCCAACTGGGTTCTAAACTACTTGAGGGAAGAGATGTCTTTTATGTGCCCTGTGTCCTCTCAGGCTTAGAATTAGACAAAGAACATCGATGTACTTAGTTTCAAGGTAGTTTCTGCTTAACTGAAACCATCCTGTGGCTTTGCCTAAGCTTTCAGTATCATCCCCTGTGTTGCATCACTTCAACCCTCTCCCTTGACTTACTGTTATTATCCTGACCTTTATTCTCCATCAGCTTCCTGTCAGTAGCCCAAGGGTAGAGTCCCAAATCTTGAACTTGCAGTGGCATACCATACCAAATCTTCCTTCCCTGGAAAAATCAGCCAGTCACACACTTCCCTCAGGACTGAGGCGCTTGTTCACCCAGCTTCTGGGAATGTTGG
>PVIA01019135.1:0-11219 GCA_004024845.1 Tonatia bakeri | reverse complement strand
GGGTCCAGCAAGACCGGGAGCCCCTGTCCTCCACTTCGGGTGACATGACGGGGGGTGTCACCTGACACGTTTTCAGAGGGTCCCTCAGTCACCGTGTTGGGACTCGGTGGAAGGCACACGGGGCAGACTCGGGGAGAGCCCTCGGGAGGCCCCTGCAGAGGTCCATGTGGGGAGCAGGGGGGCGGGGCCCGGGCTCTGCTTCCGCTCCTTCCTGCGATGGCAGGAGCTTCCCCAGTCCAGCCCGGCAGTGTCCCTTCACTCCTTCCTGTGGCCCAACAGCCGAGTTCCACTCTGTCCCCGCAGCTACCCTGCCAGTCCGGATCCACGGCAGAATGTTTGCGTCTGTGCTTCTTGTCCAGACATGTTCTAGACAGACAGACAGACAGACGGGAGATGGACGCAGCCGCGGATACTGGTGGAGATGTGGATATAGACCCACATATAGCTGCAGATGTAGACCTGAGCATGCAGAGCAGGCTTCGCAGATTTCCACCCATCAGCTGTCAGGATTTGTTAGCTACGTGTGTTGTCGCTTCACTAGACGGCCCTCCTGAGGTGAGGCGCAGGAGAGAATGCAGAGTTCCGCCCGACGGTCCCTGAAACACTGCACTCATTCTACAGGCTCCTGGGAAGGTGTGGGAACCCCGCCTCCAGGTGCCCCCTCAGCACAACGAACCCACACCATCCGGGCGGCCGAGGGCAGGCGGGGGTGTGCGTCCAGCCTGGTGGACGGTGGTCTCCTGACCCAGTGTGGCGACTGCCCTGGCCCCCTGCTCAGCCTCCTCTAGGCCCCGGCACAGCGTGGGGGGCGTGGGCACCCTTGCAGCCTGGCGTGGGTGTGAATGCGGGCCTAGGCCCCCCTGCGTGCAGAGGTGCTGGCAAGGCACCATGTCCTGTGTGCCATCCAGAGTACAGCAGGGGTGTCCAGAGGTCTCCGTCCCACTGGGTCGCCCTTGCTTGGTCTGGGCCAGAGGGAAGAGGCTTTGCTGTTGATGTTTCCTGTTGCCGGCTTCTTCGGCTCCAAGTCTGGGGCGCAGGAGGCCACACAGCCTCGCCAGGACCCCCCAATCCTGTCACTTCCTGGGCTCCAGTCCCCTTGCTGCGTTTCCTTTCAGACCTGCCTGCCTTTCTTTTTTCCAGAAAGAAACACCGTCAGTGTCTCCTGTGTTCGTTCTATGAGGCTGTCCAGGGTTTCAGTTCTCACGGGGAGGGGTGGGGGGGTAGAGAAACCTGCTCCAGCCTCCTGGTGGGGACATCCCTCTGCATCTTTCTTGGCACGAAAGGCCGGTGGGCTGACTCCCTGCCACCTTCTACTTGAGCCACCTAATTTGAACCTAAGGGGAAGGCAGGGCACCCCTTAGCTTGGCGGGCACCCTAGGGAGCAACCAGGAACTGCAACGTATGGGATTCTTTCTGCAGAAGACGCAGGAAAGGATGGATCAGACCTGCTATAGGGGGTCCAACCTTCGGACGTCTCTGGGCCTCACTGGAAGAAGAGCTCCTTGGGCCAGACATTAAATAAACAAACACTGATGAAAACTGATGAGCAAATAAAACGTTATAAGTAAATGCACAGTTTTGTGCTGGGCTGCATTCATAGCCGTCCAGGCCATGTGCGGCCTGCAGGCTGCGGGTTGGGCACCCCTGTGAGGTCTTTCCTGGGGACCCGTGTGCTCTGTGGGGCACAGGATGCAGATCGTCGAAGTTCCAAGCTTGTCTTCCATAGGAAGACGGTGAAGCAGGTCATGTGCAGGCAGGTGCAAGCGTCACACACAGGTCCAGAGTTTCACATGCTGTCAGGTGTGCCGTCTTCTCCGGCACCACACTGCCTGACACAGGCGCCCTCCCAGGCCGGCTCCAGCCCAGCAGCAGCTCCCGAACCCCCTCAGCAATGCAGGGTTTCAGCCCCGCACCCCTGCCCAGGGCTTCAGAACCACGTGCCCTGTTTGAGAATCTGGGCTCTGACCTACTCTCACTCCAACCCATTGACGTGATTTTGACCCATTTCGCCTTCCAGGTGTTGGTGCTCTGTGGTGTCCATGTGTCTGTCCACTGGAATCACGGGAGAAGTTCCAAAGCAGCAGAGTGGCCTGGTTTGCCCCTGGAGACTGTGAGCTGCAGGGTTTGGGATGAGGCCTGGGTCTCAGGAAGGGTAGAAGACCCCAGGATGCGGTAAATAGCTGTCATGTTCCACCCCACCCCCCAGCCCTTTCACTCTCCTTAAAGAGCGGCAGCGTCTTATCTTCTCATCAGTTAAAAAGTGAGAGCTGCCCCTTTGTTTGCAGCTGAGCAGCCCCGGTGGGCCTGGGAATCTGCATGTTCACAAGAACAACGTGGCCTGAACTGTCTGCTTTAACCTGCAGAGGGTGCAACTATGGTTGAAAACTTCACTGCCACCTTCACATCACCCAGTGGTGACTGCGCTTCTCCTGCCATCTCACTGATCCTACCCCTGGGCCTGCAGCTCAGCCCGTCCGATTTCTCCTCCAGGCTCAGGGGGAGAAACAGCTGCACACACTGGAGCCTGGACCTCAGAGCCTCCCACGGTCCGCACGAGCCAGGCCTCAGTCCTCGGGCAGCCGAGTGTGGCGGCAGCTTGGGACCTCATCCCCCGCCGGGCTGGAGCCAGCCCTGGGGAACCTCAGTTGGGGCACAGGGGCGGCCCGGACGGGAGCTGTCATCAGTAATAGAGTCTGGGAAGACAGGGGCTCTTCCTGCTTCATCGGGAACGTGCTGAGAGACAGCCACTGTTCCTACGTGGTCCTGGTGAGGAATATGAGAATGGATTTCGGCAGTAGTAAATAATAACGTAGCTTCTGGCTATAACCTATGACATAACGCCCACTGGAAGAGCCACCTGAATATTCATTCGCTCGATTTTGTGTCTTGACTCGCGATAGTAACATAACATAAATTAAGTATGACGTAATAATGTTTATGAGTAAGTCGACTGTACTTTTCCTACTCAATTCGACCTGCTTGGAGACTGAAAGGGCACACCACTAACAGCTCTGCAGGGTCAACAGTGATAAACCCGACGGGAGGTCTGGGAAGGGGCGACACACAGCCGCTTCTGAGGGGGGCGTCTCGCGGACAAAGAAAGCGCAGTGGGCGGAACTGGGCCCCAAACACCCCAAGACCAACGCAACGTGGTTCTGGCTGGGCAATTGCGTCCACTTCCTCTGACCTCGCAGCTGGAAGCCGTCCTTCCAATCCTCGGGGACCGAGGAGAACGGGGTGCTACCACGGGTCTGCCCTGCAGACATGAGGGCGTCACCGGAGAGCCGGAGGTGGTCTCATGGACAGCTTGGTTTCTTCGTCAAGTTGTCGTCGGGACGCCTGTCTCCTCGGCCTCAGTGTGCGCTTTGCCACTCCAGTGTTCGCCCCAGCAGTCGGCCGTGCCCAGGCGGGCTCCCGGAACACACCCAAAGTCCCCCTTAAGGGGCCGCAAGGGACGGAGGGGCCTGCTCAGCAGAGAGCCCAGGGTCGCAGTGCGGGTGCCATAGTGGAAGAGGGAGCGTGCAGGGCCGGGGGTCTGGTGTCCACCCGGCGCAGCTGCGGGCAGTCCCCCACCCTCCCGCTGGGCCCCTGGCCTGTCTGGCTCCGCAAGGCACTGACAGGTCTTCTAAGGAGCCATGCTGGGTCAGCAGTGGCTGCACCTGGTCTCCCAGCTGGAGCGAACACTGGGGGAAGGGCTGCAAGATGCAGGAGCTCCGGGTGACTTGCCCGGGGGGCCTAGCCCTCATTTTCAGCCAGGGGGCCAGAGGGCTCCCCACCAGCCCAGGGGTGGCCAAGATGCAGCTGGCAGTGCTGACTCTGATCCTCATGAGGAGCCGGTGCAAAGTGACCCGTACACGAGCATGGTTGTGGCACCGTGTCGCCTCATTTACGGCAGAAAGCCAGTATTACTGCTTTGGTGTCTGAAGTCCTCGCAAAGCTGCCGCCCAGCCGGTGAGGGCCACGCAGACGGCAGGCGGCGGAAGGGGCGCTGCTCCGACGGCACCAACGGCACCTACGGCACCGCAGTCTCCACGCTGAAAATCCAACGCGGGCCTCCCCAGTGTGCGACGGTCACCGGTGCTGGTCAGTGGCCTCCTGGTGACTCCGAGGACAGAGGGACGGCGAGGAATCACTGGCTGGAGGTGTGCGTCCCCAGCGTGGGCCTCTTTGGAGTATGACACTGGGCAGTCACGGTGTGCAGGGCACACGGGACACTGGGGCACGTGTGCTGGCAGTCCCAAATGTGCTTCTGTCCCCCGGGGACACCCCATGGAACAAAGCAGCCAACAGGACCCAGCACATGCTCCCACACGCCCTGGCACGCACACCGGACCCTGAGGCACCGAAGGATGAGAAACGCCCTCTCACGGTGCGGTTCCCAGCTGCATACGTCTCAGCGCCCGTTTCGTCACCATGAACAAATAACACGAGAACGTCCTTGCACTTGCGTGTGCTCTGTTCATCCGTTCACCAGCAGAGAAGGCCCGAGCAGTCACGTCCACAAGAGATGGTGAAATCACAAAAAATAGGAATTGGACAAGGATGTAAAAAGTCATGTTTTTTATTTGCGGGTCTGTTTATGACAAATATGTTCCAACAATACCACATTTGAAAGTTATTTCAAGTAAGGCAAACTCAGCTGGTTCTCCCGAGAGCGTCTGGTAGAGCCGGCTGAGGCGTGGCCCAGTGAGGCCCGTTCCGCCAGGAAGAGGCCGTCCTCTCCCACACGGTTATCAAACTGCTGTGGCTGAGCCTTCACGGCTGACAACAAACTCCGGGTTTCCAGCACTGGGCGACACCTGAGACCTAGCCAATGAATCATGGTTTCATTGGAAATTCATCCTTTTAAGTTACTTCTATGTTAATTATTTATTTAATTTATTTCTCTCTCTATGCTTAATATATGTTTGAAAATTTACAGAGCAGCCCTTTGGAAATAAGGTAATTTCTCATGAAATATGAAGACATTTTTGTTTAGAAGACTTTCTGATAGCTGAGATTACATTCTTGTGATTATATTTAGTTAACAATGTTACTTTAAATTATGGACACTTTAAATGTAACATAAACCCGTCTAGAGCGTATTTATATGTGAATCACTTAGAAGAATTAATGGAAAAAAACACGCCATGTTTTTTCCTGCATTTTGTCAGAAAACTTAATTACATATTTAGAGTTCCCGGTACTATTTGGGTAGAGGTTCTCATTATGCTTATTTGTAACAATTCTGTGAAAAAATGAAGGCTCTGCATTAAGTGCCATTTGCAGCAAAAATGAGAACGTAAGTAAGGTAGTTCTGATAATAATAGATTAAAACCGTCGCTACACATGAGCCCAAAGACAAAGAATTCCAGCAAATGCTGCCTTCCGCCCACTTGAAACACGCAGCCCCCCCCTCACCCACGCGCCCAAGCCGCGTGGGTCTGCGCCCAGAGACACACCGGGGTGGCTGCGCGGACCCTCGCCCGTGTTTCCATCCAGGTGCTTCCTTTTAACAGCCACCGCACGGTACGTCGGTGTCCAGTGTCGGCCGTGTTCCAGCCACAGCTCCTCGTTCTTAAATGTCAACCTGGATGGTCTTTGTTTCTACTTGTCGGTGGGGAGATAGATAGATGGATGGGTAGACAGATACATAGTCCACAGTAGCGCTTAGAACACCACAGAAACATCCATCAATTTTTTAAATTTTTCTACACATCCTATTCCCGGAATGTCAACAGTAGATCCTCTAAAACATGTGCTACTGACCCACTTTCAAGACTTCTAAAAGGCTGGGGTCAAGCAAGACACCCAAAGCCTTATGAAACAGTTAAGAAAGACTGTCCACTGCGCTCACACCGATGGGCCTTCCCAGTCACCAGTCCAGGTGGGCATGCAGACGGAGCACCTCTGACGGGAGAAACAGGCAGGAAGCCCGCCGCCACTGGACGACAATCCCGTACGTGCAGGGAGGGTGCAGGGTCGTTAACAAACCAGCCTCGTCAGTGACCACGGGACGTCGTCGGGGTGTGTGCAATGCAAACGTGGTTATGACGTCTTCATTCTTCGGTCGGAAACCCCCACAGGAACCCAGAGACACAGGGAGCTCGATGTTCTGTTCAAAAACACGCTGTTTCTGAACCGCTGCCTTCGTGCAATGATTTCTCAGAGAGGAACGGGGTCATTTCGAGAGCCCGTTTCTGTGAAAAGTGCCCCGAAGCGGACACAGGGGGTGCGTCTCACTCCTCTACACTCGTGGTGTTTCCGGAGGAGAGAACCCACGTGACCTCTGCGACCTTTCTCTGGTCAGCGGATGCCCTGACACCCAGCCTGCCCCTTTGCCCTGCGGTGGCTGGCGTTCTGTCTCGGTGACAGGCACAGAGAACAAAGCCGCCCCTCGCTGGAGGGACGGGGAAGCCTGAACCACGTGCAGGGCTGGGGGGGCTCCGCCTGGGACGCCGGCCTGGGCTCTGAAAAAGCGCTAGACCTCCCCAAGGCAGAGACCACCAGGCTCACACTCTGTCCTTGCTCTTGAACATGGAGACGGGAGATGCTCCAGGGGGAGGCTCTGCCTTTCAAAGGCCGGCACTCCTGGCCTCTCCCCTCCCCCCACTCCCACAGCCCTGGGTTCTCTCGGCCAGCCAGCCAGCCAGCCGGCTTATGAGAAGAGGGGCGGCTGCCGAGGAGAGGCGTGAGCACTCCGCCAGGCGGTCAGAGCATCCGCACACATTCTCCGTCTCTGCGCGATGCTCCCTGACAACAAGGTGAGGCGGCAGAGGCGGCCCCGGCAGCTGCTGCCGACGCCGGAGCTTCCAGGCGCTGACCACCATCTGTCCACATGCTCTCGCGCATCCACAAGGGCCATCGATCAGACGGGGGCGCCGCAGCTGCCTCCCCCCGCGGCCGCTCCCTTTCTGGGCGCGCACAATGAGAGCGGGTCCTCCGCTCTGTGTCACGCAGAACGGCTGATTTGATTAAGTCCCGGCTCTCATTATGCTAGGTAGGGGTGTAGAATTTCAATGATAATCCATAATGCATGACCAGTTTGTCACCATGGCAACATAAATTCAAGGTTACTAGCTCAGACGCATAATTGGGCGTGCGTGGAGTGCTGAGGAAAGGCTGTTAAAATTCCCGTCAGAGGAAAGTAGCATCCATCATGGTGTCTGAAATTGCAAAGTACTCACAATCAGACGGAAAAATCCTTGGAGGAAAATGTTAATAAAATAACTATCGCAGTCTTAATAAAATTATTAAGTTTAACCGCTTTGGTTTTTAAAGTGTTTTGGCTAAGAAGAATGAAACAGGCACCTCATTAGACACTGGAGACCTGGATTCCATCCCCCCACCCACATTTGCTCCGAAATGCGGCCCCGAAGGCTGTTTGGTCTCCCTGTGATTGACTGAGCAGCGTGAGCCCCGATAATAAAATACCCCACGGTGCGTGTTTGTTTCATTTTTGTGTCCCATGTTGGATTTTTCTTAGCGGTAAGAATATTTCTTTAATGACATGCTCTGGAGAAAACTGAACCTACTTCTTGGCTTTGAAGTGCTCACTGTTAAATTTGGCGTGTTATCCGCTCTGTCTCCCGAAGCAGAGGCGTGAAAACTGAGGCGGCGACCGGAAAATAAAAGGAGTCGAGAAGAGCTGAGAATGTGCTGCATTTTTCACTCACCCGACCACGAGTTCCTGTTGGTAGTTAAAATTATTCCTAATAGTAGTGTTATGCAAAACGACACGGCTAATGAAAATCCCATACAAAGTAGAATGCAGGCTCTATGAGAGAGTTGCATCTTGGACTGAAATGATGACGGGAAGGGCTGGTTCTGGGGCCCCCTTCGCCGGTGGAGCAGAGCCGGGCGTGGTTACAAATGAGTTCTGCATGGGCAGATGGGCGGGAGCTCAGACTGTCGCTGGGGGTGGGGGGCCGCTGCCGCCCAGGGTCACTTCCCATCCTCTTCGCATACAACCAGTGTTTCCCCGGCCGTTGCCGCCTCCAGCTCTGTGATGCTTTGCTCTGAGCATTATTTATTATGATTTTTTAAATAAAACATGACATAATTTAAAGGCATTTCCTTTAACCACACAAAACACAGCTGTGCGTATGCTGTTAAAAGACGGGGATGCCCTTTGTTTCCGGGAGTCAGCCTCTGTCCAGTTCTGAGGGAGGAGCGTGAGAGTCTGACGGAGATAAGGAGAGAACCCTGCCACTGGAGGTGGCCGGCAGCGCGGGGGAGCGGCGGGGTGGGGTTGCACGGACCCGCATGCGAGGAGCCAGGTTCATTCCTCCTGCGCTGCTTCCTGAGCGTTGCGGCCCCACCCCATCCTGCCCCATCAGGGTTTTCCCCCACCGTCGCTCCAAGACAGGCACGGAATGGTTATTTCATGTCTGCTTTCCTTATAAAGGACCTAAAATGTTTGCTACAGCTACAGCTCAAGCTGGTTTTGAGGACAGCTGACATCATCTTGCATGCACCACTTGCCTCGCAGGGTCTCTGGGACAGGCTCAGTCACCTACAAAGCCAAGGGAGATTAGATGATGTTTGAAAAGACATACGGAGGTTTTATTCCAGTTAAGATCGCATCCCCGGGATCTTTGTGGTTTTTAAAGCAGAAAATAAAAGAAAAAAAATCAAAATCAGATGACCTAATCCAGAATATAGATGTAATTTTCTGTTTTTCATGTTGCGTTTAATCATGCTAATGGCTGTGTCCTTTGGATTTTTTTAAATGAAGATGTTTTGTGTGATGCAGTTTCATGTGGAGTATGAAGGAGATTTGTTCTGAAAGGGCTTGCTTACAGAGTCACATCTGGAAGTGGGTGCAGATCCGACAGCGCACATGGAGCTCCAATTAAAGGCAGGGACACTAAGGAAAAATGCCCGCGGGGCGGGGGGGGCGGTGGAGCTGAAGGAAGAGGTTTGTGTCCTGATTGAAATATAAGAGACTTTCAGGAGGTCGCCCACATGGGGCCGGGCGAGCTGCTGCCGCTGTTGTGCTAACTCATTGCTCCAGAGACAGAGTCGTATTTCCGACTGGACGGCCAGTGAGGCACTGCTGTTTGGGCGCAGGTTCCGGCATCAGCGAGCAGCACTCTGGCTCCGCCTGCAGGGCCCGGCGGTGTCCTCCCTGGGTGGGGCTTCCGGTGGGGGCACACTGGTGGCTGTTTTAATCACTCTGTAGCTGGTGACTCCCCCTCATTGGTTAGCTTCCTGCACGTCCGAAAAGACGATACCCATTATGGCTGAACATAGTTTGTTGTAAAAACCGGTACGACGTGTTTTATATTTTCTGTGCCTGTGACCAGCGCTGGCACCCAGCGGCTCTCTCTGAGGTGTCTTCTCCTACCAGGATTTTTCGAAAAGTTTCTGAAGTGAAGTCACAGAGCACAGCGACTCCGGAGGACGTCTCATACTCCAGTTAATGTGGAACGTCTGTCTCCGTGCCCACTCACAAGGGCGAGCACATACAACTCACATGTGCGCATGCGTCATCTCTGCGTGCGTGCGTGCGTGCGTGCGTGCGTGCGTGCGCGCGCAAATCTAAGGGCGTTGTCACTTTTCCTTCCACCCTACCGCAGACGCTCCTGGTTGCGTCTTATCTTCTGTGAATTCCACGTCAGTCTGACACAAAGTTGAGTGTGCTGAGGTGAGGACTCGTTTTGGTTCCCGCCTATCTCCATTTCTTTCCCGTTTCAGCTGGGCACAGTCATGAAGGGTCCCTGACCCTCCCTTTCTGGTGCGACACTCGGGCCGACCTGTCCAGCGTGGCTCCATGTGGCAGGGGGCGAAAGTCCCTGTCGCCACATGCAGAACAGCTGCGGTGACAAACCCTGTGTTTAATCCACACCCGCCACCATGGCTGACCAGGGACAGTCACCCACCATCGTGCAAAAGGGTGGCGGGCGTTCATGCGGACAAGCATCCACCAAAAATCAGATGTTTTAAATGCAGTGTTCAGAAATCACCAGAAGTACAACTACATGTGATAATCTTACTAGACCACATTATGGAAATATATTGAAGTTGCTAATCAATATCTACCCAACAAGGGCCAAGTGTGCCCACGCACAGGCTGAAGTGAACTTGTGATGGAAGGAAGTGGGCAGAGAGGGAAGGAAGGGTCTTGTCCATCCTG
This sequence comes from Tonatia bakeri, assembly GCA_004024845.1. Taxonomy (NCBI): domain Eukaryota; kingdom Metazoa; phylum Chordata; class Mammalia; order Chiroptera; family Phyllostomidae; genus Tonatia; species Tonatia bakeri. The sequence goes on along the minus strand of PVIA01019135.1, from coordinate 1,102 downwards.
TCTTGCAATCACCAAGTGATAAGACTACAGTTAAAATCCTTCTGGACAGAGTTTAATCTCCGACGCTAAAAGACAAGTGTCCTGCAGAACACTTGACTACAGAATGTTTGGTCTGGAAGGGGCTCTGGAAGGTTACCTGTGCTGTCACCCACCAAATATTGGAGCATACTATATAAAACCTTCCCACGCTGAGCCTGTGACTTGTATGTAAACGTTGCTAGTGAGGGGTAGTTGGTGGTCCCGAAGGAAAGCCGGGATCATCTTTATAACCATCTGGGGTCGTTAATCAATCCAGCTTCCACCGCTCAGCACCATACAGAGTAAAAGTAACATGTCACATCTTCCACTGCCACTCCCACCTTAAAAAAAACACTCTATCCTCTTCCTGAAAGAAAAGAATCTAGTGTCTTCAAATATTCCTTGTGGAACTTCGGACTCATATGGGTATTTTCAGGATCAGCACATTAGAAACCGCCATCAATGTACGGAACCTTATACGTGGAGATGCTGTAACATCGGACTGAACCCGCTTTGATTCTTTCCCAAACCAATTTTTGCTCTTCTTCAAAATGAGTGCTTGATGGTAGCTTGTCTACTTCTTAATTACATTAAAATACAAATCGTAGAACAAATGAATAAAGATGACTCCTGATTAATGTAGCATCGACCGTATCACACACATAGACATGTCTGTTCTTCCATCCCTCCCCCCCACCCCCCTCTGGCCTACCAGCATGGTGCCAGCTCCTCCCCGGGGGCCCGTGTGTACCTGGGACCCATCCTCCTGATTACAGTCACTCAAAGGATGAGAAGGAGACCTCCACCAATGGATCGTACTAGGTGTGTCTTCACGAATTTATGCATCACCTTTCCTTCACAGACTTACCTGCCAGCAGCTCACCTGTTTTGTGTGGTGGTGCATGCCGGGTTTTAGGGGGCATCTGGAATAGCGTGAACTTCTGATAAGATGTGACCATTATTTTAATAAAAAACTAAGTATTTCATCAAGGACATGGCACTTCCCAGGGGGACTTAATACCACATCCTTCACCGAAGCATAAAATATATCACATGCAGATACAAAAACCTGCACCTCAATTTT
>PVIA01019134.1:0-11219 GCA_004024845.1 Tonatia bakeri | reverse complement strand
CTAGGAAAAAGAAGGTCAAAACTATGAACAATCAAATGACAACAAACTCACAACTATCAGTAACTAAACCTAAAAAAACCCCCAAAAAACCAACTAAGCAAACAACTACAACAGGAACAGAATCACAGAAATGCAGATCACATGGAGGGGTATCAGTAGGGAGGAGGAGAGGGGGAGAATGGGGGAAAAGGTACAGGGAATAAGAAGCATAAATGGTAGGCACAAAACAGAGGGAGTTTAAGAATAGTATGGGAAATGGAGAAGCCAAAGAACTGACAGGTATGACCCATGGACATGAAGGTGGAGGAATGCTGGTGGAAGGAGGGATGCAGGGCAGAGGGGAATAAGAGAGAGGAAAAAAATGGGACAACTGTAATAGTATAATCAATATTTCAAAAAATTATATTCACATCATTAACTACATGTTATATTTAAAGATTACATATATTCATATATTATACTGTAAGTTATATATGAGAGGAGACCCAAAAAGAATGGAATTATCTTCTGGAGGGCGGGCCCCTTGTAGTACAGGCTTCCCATGTTAGGTGAGTGTTCTGGAAGCCATCTGTATCAGTGTTACAGATGGCATTATTGTGAGAGGCTGCATTCAGTTTCAGCGATTTTTTTTTAATACTCTTTCAACGCATTTACCCATTTAATGATGGGTGACTTATGAGCACACCTGCCCACACTGTGCTGAGTGTTCAGCAGTTTTTGACCAAAAACTGCATGACCTCTGTGCCACTTCTGCCCTATTCACCCAATCTTGTCCCAAGGGACCTTTTTTTGTTTCCCTGGATGATAAAAGTCCTCAAAGGGAAACATTTTGCTAATGTGAAAGATCAATTAAAAAACAGCCGAAGCACTAAAAGGTATCAGAATGGGTGAGTTCAAAAACTGTTTGGAGCAGTGGAAAAAATGTCTCAATAGGTGTGTTGCATCAAATGGAGAGCACTTTGAAGGTGACTGAGGTTTAAACATGTAAGCATATACACATACAAATATTTATAAATAAATTCTGGGGTTTTTGGGTCCCCATTCATATTCACATTTATATACATCATAATTTATGATGACAGAGAGTACATAAAGGTGCTAAATCTTCATTTTCAGCAGATGTCAACCCAAAGAATAGCTATATTTTTTTTTTTTAAGAACAGAGAAAAAGAACATTTAAGCAGCTAAAAAAAAGGCAGTTGCTTCTGGGGATTGACACAAGACGGTTGGGAAAACTGGAGCAGCAGACAACAAAAGAGAAAGAGCTGAAGTCAATCAATCAATCAATCATACAAAATTTGTCCCTTTTCTTGGTCAATTCTTAAGAGTAAAATTCCATGGCTGGCCACTGACAGTGAGGTGCACCAGTCCTGGGTTTAAACAGATTCGGATGAGCCTCTGACCACCATCAGATCTCATCCCAAGTGCCTGACTCTCTAATTTGAATCAAAGGCAAACATTACCTCTAGAAGACAAGTTTCTCAACTTTCCTCAGCAGGCCTTTATGTCTTGTCAGCTTTTTTTTATGCAGTCCTATCAAATCTACCATACTGATTTTAACTGCTGAGAGGAAATGAGAAATATCTGGAACTAAGCAGTATTCCAGAAATCTATATTAAAAGTATACTCAGTAATCACAGAATGGCAGACTCAAGAATGACAGTTAATGCCTTGTTTTACCCTTTGCCTTGGTTCATACTTTCTTGGCCTTCTTTACTCTGCTTCCCTGATGCAAATACACATAAAACATAATTCCTATTACACATAATTCCTCAGAAAATGACATCAAATACAAGTCACTGTAGTAATAAATTCTGATTAGTATTTCATTTTGTTGGAATATAGATATTACAAGTACTGGTATGATAAACAAGGGATGGAATTTGTACTCAGAAAAATGAGAATTAAAATGTTGCTTCATATTTATTTAAATCAGTTCACAGTTAAAATTCGATGACACTCTTTATACATATAAATAATACAGAGTAGGACAAAAGTAGGATTACAGTTGTTCCTATGGAAAATAATACAATAAGTAATAATGTAAGAATAAACTTTTTCATACTCACAACTGTAAACCCTTTATGTCTGTTTTTCTTCAATATCCAAATAAAGTCCTATACACATGCATTCAGATTTGAAGGCTGAAAATGACTTAGCGGTCCAGACCTCACCGATTCCTATCCCATTACTTGGTCAGATCCAAACTAAGAATAAGTCAAAACACGTCTTGTACCCCAGCAGTACTCTACAAAAGTAATGAACCAATTATGCAAGGCTTGGACACTTAGAATGATTCCATAGCCAAAAGTTTACTTTAGGGTAAATATTGAGTTCAACGTGCCCCAAATTTCCAGATAAGCACTAAAATTTTTGGAGTCCCTCCAAGCAAAATATTGGTCAGGTTCTCCTCAGTATGAATCTTGGCCCTCAAGTCTGGCTCTTACCAGATCAGCCCCCAAGGTAAAAAGAAACATTCCTAGGAAATGTAACCAATGGCTTTCAATGCTCCACACCGCAGGTATCCTGTATGACCATCTAGGGATAAGGAAGTAAACCAAAAGCCCATGAATTTCAATTCCTCTTTCTAACCTTTTCCTAATATATTTCAACTCTGATTTTCATAACAAAAAGGTCACCAAAATAACAATCAATCATAAACATAATAAAGGATCATTTTTTTTAAACAGAATACAGTTTTGGCAAAACTATTATGACATCAGAATTAAGGGGACCTCCACAGCATTTCAAATTGTCTTCTTCATATTCTGAATGAAAGGCTTTGCTAAGTATTATATATATATATAACACTACTTCACATTAACTGTGGTAGCAAGTACAAAAAATTTTATACTAAATAAAATCCAGATATTGGTGGCATCTTATTTTTCTTAGCTTGAAAGTTATGTATCTCGATCTTTACTTAACTATAAAACAGAATAATCTAGATAACTTGTGAACTGTTTTAAAACCATTGCATTGGTTCTGGCTTTAAGGAGTCTTAAGCATTGCTTCTGATTAAGACTGATCCAATAGGAAAACATAAAGGTTTATTTGTAAATAATCATACATGAGACAAACTGTAACAGATTAGTTTACAAATTCCTAGTGCTATAGTATTTGATCCTGGAGTTTACCACTTGGAATTTGTCCTAAACTTGACCTCTCCTCCAAGGAGTTAGAGAACACCCAAGGTTACATAATTCCTTCATCAGGATTCCCTGGAAGCATAATCTACCTAATATAAAACTCAAAACTGTAGTGGCTAAATCAAGTTATCGCTTCACTTTATCCAAATGCCTTTGATCCATCCCCGAAACTCACTTTTTTCCACAGTGCAAACAGTCCAATTTGTAAATCCTGCTCACTCACTGTCAAAACCACCTGGAGGTTTAGAAAAGGACACTCCTTTTTATTAATTAGATTCCATCCAAGTGTTGAAAAAAATAATATAGTCACATGGTTTGAAATGGACATTTCTTAAATGACCTGTGTCACGTGGAGTCTATCTGTTACACATCATTTCCACATCAGACTTAACTGGGGATATCACACCAACAATGTTGTTACTATTACTGGCTATCAGTACATAAGAGCCTTTTGGGCTGTTAAGCAGTACATGTTAATCCCTTGTGATAATAAACCATACAATTTGTCGGCATTTACAAAAAATAGTATGTTACCTGTAATACAAACATACTAACTTATTGTTCAGTTAGGATCGCTTTTACTAAACATCTGTTAACGAGTTGCCAAGTTAGGTTGAGTTTTACCGTTTCTCTGTTTCTTTTTTGTTCACCCACTTGGTATACGCAAACTAAATAACCGCTATTTTAAACACAAAGCTAAAAGATCTAAAACAAGATAGGATGGTTGGATAATACGAAATTGTGAGACACAAAAATCCCTCGTATTATGGACTAGAAACAACAGAGGAAGAGCCCATCTACAAAGGCTGGACGGGGTGGGGGATGGGGGCAGAGTATGAATAATCTGTCCTAATCTGTGCACTTTCCGTGAAGAACTGAGGCAAGACGCAAAGTCATGCCCATTTAAACCGTCCTTCGAAATATCATGCAGGATCCCCTGACAATCTTCCTCTTTTGGTCCTAGGCCGAGGACGGGGCACGAGGAAAAGAAACGAGTGAAAAAAGTAAACGGTCCTAACAGTCCGGAAAAAGTAGAGCAGCCTAAGGGCCGCCCATAAACCTGGGAAGAGATATTGCCGGAACTTCCCACGCGAAACAAAACAGTACAGTTTCAAAAAAGTTTCCCGCGCCCCGCCCTCCACCTGGGTCTACAGGGTGAGCCCCGCGCCGAAACCCCCTGACTCACAGGTGTCCTTGGGGCAGGACACCCCAGGAGCTCCAAGGCCCGAGCGACGACGGACCCGCGCGCCCGGTCGTAGGTTTCGCCTGAGCCAAAGAGGTAGTGGCCCGCGGAATGGCTAGGCCCGGTTCCGGAACCGGATTACTTTCTAAACTCCGGACTCCGCGGCCGGGGAAGAGAAACAAGAGAAGAGGCAGAGCCAGCAACGTGTAGGAGGTTGAAGACCAAGGTGGCAAGAGGTGGAAGACCAAAAAGTAGCTCGAAAAGCAGCATAGAAAGCAGTGTCAGAAACACCCGGAAGACCGACGTGACCCCGGATGGGAATATTTGGGAGAGAGGCCACACTTCCGGCAACATCCCCGCCTCCTGCCTCCAGCGGGCTGTTTGCTAAATGCGCAGGCGCAGGCTTGTCTGGAGTCGGAACCTGTTTCGGGAGGGCCGTTAGTGGTTTTTTCTCAAGAAACGTTTTGTGCTGGTGTTTGGTGTCTCAGGCGGGTGACTCCTCCTAGCTTTTCCAAATCCAGTTTTCTCTCACTCTTCTGCACCAATCTGTATTAAGCTTTTTTTAAAAAATGATTTTATTTTTAGAGAAAGGGGAAGGGGTAGAGGAAGGGAGAGGAACATTAATGTGTGGTTGCTTTGCACGGGTACCCTACCGGGGACCTGACTGGGAATTGAACTGGGAACCCTTTGGTTTACATGCTGACACGCAATCCACTGAGCCAAACCAGCCAGGGTTGTATTAGGCTTTAATTGTTATTCCCTACGTGAGCTGCGAGCTACTTGAGTGTGAAATCCCTTATTTATCGCTTAAGCCCACACTCAGCACCTTGTCAGTAATAATAGCTGACATTCCTTAATTCAACAAATATTTTATATCTCTTCTTGAATGAGGTTTAATAGTTGTGAAGGTGTCTAAGTTACTGAATTTATCGGTGTAATTCTGTTAACAATGTTCTTTATTGTCCTTCCATATCTATAAAATCTCCCCTCTACTCATTCCTGAAATTGGTAGTTTGTGTCATCTTTCTTTTTTCCTGGTCAGTCTGGGGAGAGGCTTATCAACTTTACTGATCTCATATCTTAAAGCCAGCTTTTGTTTTCACAGATTTTCTCTGTTGTTTTTGGTTTCTATTTCATTTATTTGTGCTGTTATGTTCATTTCCTTCCTTTGGCCTTTAAGTTTGTTTAAAGTTTTAAAGTTCTATAGTTCCCTTTTTATTGAATTTATGGTGATGACATTGGTTAATAAAATTATATAGGTTTCAGGGGTACAATTCTATAATACTAATTTTATAGGTTCTTCACTTGAAAACTGAGGTCATTGACTAGAGAAGTTTCTTGTTTTGTAGTATAAGCGTTTGGTGGGATGTATTCCTCAAAGTACTGCTTTCGCTGCGCCCCATACATTCTGATACAGGGTAGAGCCAAAGTAACACCTGCTTGAGTGTGGTTGGTAGTAATGATATCGGTGTAATAATTTATTGTTCTAATTTGAACATTTTATCTAAAATATGTGCTTGAGTGTGATATTCTTATGTTAGAGAATTACATGCTTATGATTTTGCAATAAAAGATGTTGTAATTAAAAGGGGGCCGTTTTTTGTACTGGATCCCATATATTGTGTTTCTGTTTTCCTTCATTTCAAAATACACTCTAATCTCCCTGAAGATTTTTCTTTGCCCTGTAGGTTACTTCTTTGTTATGTAGTCTCCAAATATTGAGGTATTTTCTAGATATATTTTTGTTATTGATTTCTGATTCCATTAGGATCAGATAATATACTTTGTATAATCTGAATCATTTTAAATTTATTGAGACTTGTTCTGTGGCCCAGAATATGGTCTGTCTTGGCAAATGTTCAGTGTGCATTTAAAATGAATGCATATTCTGCAGTTGCTGGGTGAATTGTTCTGCAGATGTCAATCACATCAAGTTGGTTGATAATATTGTTCAAATCTTTGAAATCCTAGAGAATTTCAAACACACTAATTTTCTACTTCTATTAATTATTAACAGAAAAGTATTAAAATATCTGACTGTAATTATAGATTATCCTAGTTCTTCTTATCAGTGTTTGCTTCATTTCTGTTGAAGCTCCTAAAGTTAGTCGTGCAAACTTTTAGGATTGTTCTGTTATTTTGATGAATTTATCCTTGACAAAAGTGATTTATGAAAATTATTTTATCACTATGAAATGATCCACTTTAAATAACCCACTTTTTTCTAGTAATAGTCTTTGCTCTAAAGTGTACTTTATCTGGTGGTAAAAAAGCCACTCTAGCTTTCTTTTTTATAGTGTTAATATGGCATATTTTTAAAAGAAAAGACAATTCCAGTTCTACAAAAGTCCTCCAGAAAATGGGAAAAGGACATACTTTCCAGTTCATTCTATAAAGCCACCATTACTCTGATACCCAAACCCAAGATGTTTCAAGAAAAGAAAACTACAGACTAATTTCTGCAAAAATATAGATGCAAGAATCTTAGCAAACTTCTAGCTATTTTTATTTTACAATGTGTAAAAAAAGTAATACATCATGAACAAATAGGGGCTTATCCCAGGAATGCTAGTTTGAATTAACATTGGAAAGTCAAACAATATAATTCACCATATTAACTAAGACTAAGAAAGTCAAATTGTATGATTGTTTCCATAGATGTGGCAAAAGCATTGGACAGAATCTAATATCCTAATAAAACATAAAAACTTCCTTGACTTAATAAAAAGCATCTATAATAAACAACATACATAGTGGTAAAGAAATGAATGTTTGGCTGTAGGATCAGGAACAAGGCAAGGACATCTGCACTAACCACTTCTGGAACATTGTAACAGGGGTTCTAGCCTATACAACAAGGCAAGAAAAGGAACTAAAAGTCATCCAAATTTGAAAGAAGAAGTAAAACTGGCTTAGTTTGCAGATCACATGATCTATGGTGAAAATCCTATATAATCTAGAAAAGGCTACTGGAACTAATAAATGAGATTGGCAAGACAACAGGATATAAAAATCAATATACAATACAATGGTTAATTGTATTTCTGTATACTAACAACAAACAATCTGAATTTTAAATTGAAAATAGCAACAAAAATATGAAATACTTAAAAATAAATTTGATAAAAGATATACAAGTTCTACACAGAAAATTTAAAATATGCTGACAGAAATTTAAGACACAAACTGACAGGCCATGTCACAGGTCAGAAGACTCAATATTGTAAAATGTCAATTCTTCCCCACAACAATCAATAGATTCAATACCATTCCAGTAAGATTTAAGTAGATTCTTTAGTAATTTACAAAGTGATTACAAATTTTGCATGGAAATGGCCCCGACTGGTATGGTTCAGTGGGTTGGGCATCATCCTGCAAACTGAAAAGTCCCCACTCAGATTCCTGGTCAGGGCATATCCCTGGATTGGAGGCTAGATCCCCAGTTAGGGGCATGCAAAAAGCAACCAACTGATCGATGTTTCTCTCCCTCTCTCCTCCCTTCCCCTCTCTCTAAAAATAAATCAATAAAATTTTTAAAAATAAAAATAAAATTTATATGGAAAAATAAAGGTCCTAGAATAACCAAAACAATTTTTAAAAAGAAAAACAGGGCTGGAGAACTTACACTATACTGCCTGATCTTAATATTTACTATGAAGTTACATTAACTCAGGTAGTGTAGAATTGATATAAAGGAAAGAAACAGACAGATGTAACTGAATAGAGAGTTACAAAAAAGTCCCGTATACCATGAACCAATCTTTAGCAAAGGACAAACACAATTAAGTGGAAGAAAGATTTTTCAGCTAATAATACTGGAACGTTAGGGTATCCTAGACAAAAATAAACAAAATTTCATACTGCATGTGAAAACACAAAATGGATCCTAGATATAAATATAAAACTTCAAACTTCTGGAAAAAAAATAAGAAAAATATTTGTGACCATAGGCTAGGCAAAGATTTCTTAGGTGTGATACCTAAAAAAACTATCCTTAATAGAAAAAAAAATGATAAATTGAACTTAGTCAAAATTAAGTACTTCTTTTCAAACAACATTATTAAAAAATGAAAAGACTGGGACCTCCAGTCAAGATAGAAGCATAGGTAAACACACTTTGACTCCTTGCACAACTACAGAAAAAATTACAACTACACCTCAAAACTATACCCAAAACTGTCAGAAAATCAAACTGTATGGAAGACCAACGACCAATGATTTAAAGAAGCCACATTCATACAGACAGGTAGGAAGAGTGGAGACACCATGTGGTGCAGAGAAATAGCAGAATGGGTGGTCCCACATTCACAGGTGGTAAATAAAGATCAGGAGAGATACCTCGAGAGTGAGGGATTCCCAGATCCAGGCCAGACGACACAGCTCAAGGTTCCAGTGCTAGGAAGATAAGTCCCCATGGCTTCTGGCTGTAGAAAACAGTGAGAGTTGGGGTGGCAGAAGGAACTGCCAGATTTTCAGGAGACTCCTGTTAAAGGACCTGAACAGACTTAGAACTTATGCAGACCCACCCTTCTGGGAATCAGCACCAGGGCAACAGCTGGGAGGGCACCAGTCACATACAGGAAGAAAGTGAAGTGACTGGAAATAGGGCGAGTGCCAGGAAAACCTCCAGAAGCCAGGCAGTGCGCAGCATTGTCCCTTCTCAGAGCCCACCCCACACAGAGCCACAAAGTAGTGAAGTGAGTTGTTCCACCCTGGCAATTACCTAAGGGTCTGCCATACAATATAGGTGCCTTTTCTACAATAGGCCACACTACTAAGACAGGGAGTCAAAGCAGCTCTACCTAATACACAGAAACAAACAGGGAGACTGCCAAATTGAGGAGACAAAGAAATATGGTCCAAATGAAAGAAAATAACAAAGTCTCAGAAAAAGAACTAAATGAAATGAAGATAACAAACCTATCAGATGCGGAGTCCAAAACACTGGTTATCAGGATGCTCAAAGAACTCATTGAGTACAGCAACAGCATAAAAAAATAACCTAGGCAGAAATGAAGGTTACATTAAGTGAAATAAAGAAAAATCAGGGAACCAACAGCGGAGGGGATGAAGTTGAGATTCAAAACAACAAATTAGAACATAAGAGGGAAAAAAAGTATTCAATCAGAATGGCAAGAAGAAAAAGAATTCAAGAAAAAATGAGAATAGTATAAGGAGCCTCTGGGACATATCTAAATGTACCAACATCTGAGTCATAGTGGTGCCAGAAGGAGAAGAGGAAGAGAAAGAGATTGAAAACTTATTTGAAAAAAATAATGAATGAAAACTTCCCTAATTTGGCAAAGGAAATAGATAAACAAATTCTGGAAGCACAGAGAATCACAACCAAGTTGGACCCAAAAATGAACACACCAAGACACATCACAATTAAAATTCTAAAGGTTAAAGATAAAGAAAGAATCTTAGAAGCAGAGAGTTGCCTAGATGGGAGTTTCCCAAAGACTATCAGCTGATTTCTCAGAAGAAACTTTGCAGGCAAGAAGGGACTGGTAAGAAGTATTTAAAGTGATGAAAAGCAAGGACATGTAACCTAGATTACTCTATCCAGCAAAGTTATCATTTAGAATGGAAGAGCAGATAAAGTGCTCCCCAGACAAGGTAAAGCTAAAGAAGTTCATCATCACCAAGCCATTATTATATGAAATGTTAAAGGGACTTATTTAAGAAAAATAAGAACAGTAAAATGGCAATAAATTCACCACTATCACCATGTGAATCTAAAAAACAAACTACACAAACAGGCAGAACAGGAACAGAACCATAGATACAGAGATCATTTGGAGAGTTATCAGCTGGGAGGGGGAAAAGAGAAAATGGATGAAATGGTACAGAAATTAAAAAGCATAAATTGGTAGGCATGAAATAGACAAGAGGAATGTTAAGAATAGTATAGGAAATGGAGTAGGCAAAGAACACATGTGCATGACCCATGGACATGAACTAGTGGGGGAGGGGATTGCTGGGGGGGAATGGAGGTACTGGGCTGGGAGTAAAGAGGGAAAAATGAGGTCAACTGTAATAGCATAATCAATCAAATAAATTTTTAAAAACATAAAAATAAAATAAAAAATAAAGACTAGCCAAGAATTAGAAAAGAAATTTCTAATGCCATCTTTGATAAAGAACTTGTCTTCAGAATGTTATTTTTAGAAACTCTTATCCCTCAATGATAAGGAAATACGCAACTCAATAAGCAAATTGGTAAAAAGTATGAATAGATACAAAGAAGCCATATGAATGGCAAATAAGCAATGAAAAGACACTCAACTGATAAGTCATTAAGGAAATATAAATTAAAACTGCAATGAAATACCACTATCTACCTATTATTGATAAAATTGGAAAGACTAGCCATACCAAGTACTGGCGAGAATATGGAGTGACTAACTCTCATACATCTCTAATGAGAATGTAACGATACAATTTCTTTGGAAAATGCTTTGGCTATTTCTTTAAAAGTTAAACATAGATTTACATGTGACCTAGGCATTCTACTACTAGGTATTTATCCAAAAGAAATGAAAACATATGTCCACACAAAGACTTATACACAGAATACCTAAGGCTCTTCCCCTTACTACATAACAGGAGTGCCAAGACAAAAAAAAACATGCCCCAAATGAAAGAATAGATCAAAGCTCCAGAAAAAAAATACAACCAAGCGATGAAGACATAGCCAACCTATCAAAGTTCAAAACACTGGTAATCAAGATACTTACAGAAATGGTTGAGTATGGTCACAAGATAGAGGAAAAGTGAAGACTATGAAAAGTGAAATAAAGGAAAATATACAGGGAACCAACAGTGAAAGGAAGGAAACTGGGACTCAAATCAACGATTTGGAGCAGAAGGAAGAGATAAATATT
>PVIA01019133.1:0-11214 GCA_004024845.1 Tonatia bakeri | reverse complement strand
GCTGCTTCTAAGAGACTCTTCTTTTCTTTGATCTTGGCTAATGTAATTATGATGTGCCTTGGTGTGTGCTTCTTAGGGTCCAACTTCTTTGGGACTCTCTGAGCTCTCTGGACTTCCTGGAAGTCTATTTCCTGTGCCAGATTAGGGAAGTTCTCCTTGATTATTAGTTCAAATAAGTTTTCAATTTCTTGCTCTTCCTCTTCTCCTTCTGGGACCCCTATGATTTGGATGTTGGAACATTTAAAGATGTCCTGGAGGTTCCTAAGCAAAAACCTCTCCTCATTTTTTTTTTTTTGAATTCTTGTTTCTTCATTGTTCTGGTTGAATGTTTATTTCTTCCTCCTCCTCCAAACCATTGATCTGAGTCCCAGTTTCCTTCCTTTCACTATTGGTTCCCTGTACATTTTCTTTTATTTCACTTTTCATAGCATTCATTTTTTCATCTAATTTGTGATCATCTTGTCAACCCATTCTGTGAGCATCCTGATTACCAGTGTTTTGAACTCTGCCTCTGATAGGTTGACTATCTTTTTTCATTTGGTTGTATTTTTTCTGGAGCTTTGATCTGTTCTTTCATTTGGGCCATATTTTTTGTCTTGGCATTCCAGTTATGTAGGAAGGGTGGAGCCTTATGTATTCGCCAGGGTGGGGCAACCCATATCACTGCTTTGTGACACTGTATGTCGGGGAGGCGTCCAAGAGGGAACAATGCCACTTGCTCTGGTCTCTACTGGTTTTCAGTTACTTCCCCCACTACGCACAATCAAATTGGGCCCTTCTGGTGCTGATCCTCAGGTGGATGGGCTTGTGTGCATTCTAGGACTCTGTTAGTCTCTCCAGTGAACTCTCCTTTTCTGGCTGGGAGTTTCTCCTGCTGCTGCCTCGATCCCCACAGATGTTTTCAATCAGAGGTTTGAGGTTTTATTTTTCCATGCTGGAATTCTGGATTGCTTGGTCTATCTTGCTCCCTAGTTGTTCCTCCTACTTTATCTGCATGCAAATGTGGGACCACCCAGTCCTCAATCCGCTGCTTTGCCAGATCTGCCAGCCGCCGCCTTGCCTGCCAACCACAGCCTGGGCTGTCCTGGTTCTCCAGCCACTGCCCTGCCACGAGTTATCTCCGCTCCTCCTTCCAGTCTGGATGAATGTTTCTTCTTTAACTCCTTGTCTGTCAGACTTCCATACAGTTTGATTTTCTGTCAGTTCTTGTTGTTTCTTTGTTTTTAAGTTTGTTGTTGTCCTTCTTTTGGTTGTGAAAGGAGGCATGGTGTGTCTACCTATGCCTCCATCTTGACCAGAAGTCCTCTGGCAATATTTCTATGTTTATAGTTTTGAAGCAGAATTCCTCCATTTTCTTCAGACCTCAGATTTTGTTCATAAGACCTTCAACTGAGTGAAAAGGACCCACTCACATTATAGAGGGTAATTGGCTGTACTCAAACCTCATGATTTAAATGTTAATCACATTTTAAAAATAGCTTCACACCGACATCTGAACTAGTGTTTGATTTTTTTTTTTTTTTTTTTGGTGTTGAGTTTTATAGGTTCCTTATAAATTTTGGATGTTAACCCCTTATCAGACTTATTGGTGAATATGTTTTCCCATTCTGTGGGTTGCCTTTTCATTTTGTTCATGGTTTCCTTTGCTTGCCAAACTTTTTAGTGTGATGTAATCCCATTTATTTTGTTTCCCTTGCCTGAGGAGGTATATCACATAAAATATTGTTATGAGCAATGTCCAATATTTTACTGCTTATGTATTCTTGTAGGATTTTTGTGGTTTCAGATCTAACACTTAAGCCTTTCATCTATTTTGAATTTATTCTTGTGTTCAGTATAAGAAAGTGGTCTAGTTTTATTTTTCTGCATGCATCCATCCAATTTTCCCAACATCATTTATTGAACACACTATCTTTAGCCTATTGTATGTGCTTGCTTTCTCTGTTGAATATTAATTGACTATAAAGATGTGGGCTTATTTCTGGCCTCTCTATTCTTTTCCATTGATCTATTGTCTGTTTTTATGCCAGTACCATACTGTTTTGATTACTATGGTCTCAAAGTATAGTTTGATATTAGGTAGCATTGTTCCTCCAACTTTTTTCTTCCTTCTCAGGATTACGGTTGCTATGCAGGGCATTTCATAGTTCCATATAGATTTTTGAAATATTTTTTCTAGGTATGTGAAATATGTCATGGAATCTTGATATAGATTGCTTTGGGTATCATGGAAAATTTAATGATGTTAATTCTTCCTATCCATGAATGTGGTATGTGCTTCCACTTATTTGTATCTTCTTCAGTTTCTTCAGTGTCTTATAATTTTCCAAGCATAGGTCTTCTATATCCTTGGTTAGATTTATTCCTAGGCATTTTATTATTTTTAAAGCAATTGTGAATGAGATTGTTTTCTTAACATCCCTTTTTGTTAGTTAAAAACAAACAATCCAATTAATAAATGTACAAAGGGCCTAAGTAGACATTTCTCCAAAGAGGACAAAGAGATGGCCAATAGACATATGGAAAGACGCTCAGTGTCACTAATCATCAGAGAAATGCAAATTAAAACCACATTCTCACATCAGTCATAATGGCTATCATCAATAAAACAACCAGTGCTGGTGAGGATGTGGAGAAAGGGGAACCCTTTTGCAAGTTGGTGGGAATGCAGATTGGTGCAGCCACTGTGGAAACCAGTATGGAGATACCTCAAAAAATTAAAAATGGATCTGCCTTTTGACCCAGTGATTCCACTTCTGTGAACATATCTGAAGAAATCCAAAACATGAATTTGAAAGAACATAAGCACTCCTCTATTCATTGCAGTGTTATTTACAATTACCAAGATTTGGAAGCAGCCCAAGTATCCATCAGTAGATGAGTAGATACAATAACTATGGGATATTTACACAATGGAATACTACTCCACCATAAACAAGAAGAAAATTTTACCCTTTGCCACAGCATGGTTGGACCTGGAGAGCATTATGCCATGTGAAATAAACCAGTCCAAGAAAGACAAATGCCACATGATTTCATTCATGTGTGGAATCTAATTAACAAACTAAACTAACAAGCAAAATAGAAACAGATTCATAAATAGAGAGCAGGATGACCACTATGGGGGGAGGGGTGGTTGGGGATAAAGGGATTGAGCAAAAAGGAAAACAAACACATGGGCATTGACAGCAGCGTGGTGATTGTGGGGATAGGAGGATGTAAGACAGACAAATGGTAATGGGAAAAGTACAGTGAAAATATGAGTTAAAACAAAAAACCAGTGTTTGAACAATCAACTAGGTACCACATCCTGACCAAATCAACATACATGAATTTACCTATTGCAATGAGTATCATTTTATTACTTGTAGTTGGCTAGTACCACCTGAGGTATGGTCTCTCATCTGCCTACAGAATCCAACTAGTTCTTTTTCTCCAAAACAACAAGCAAAGAATTAATTTTGTTCTCTCAGCTTCTGGCATGGCAAGAAAGAAGAGAAAGAAGACTGAGAAAGGGAGAAAAACTGACTTAGTTTTCAATGTTTGCTACCAAGGTATTAATCCTAATTCAAAAGCTGCATCCACAAACTTAAGAGATACATCACTCCCACAGGTACAGTCTTGACTTCTCTGTCTTAATTAGTCCCAGAGACATTAGGACAGTTATCTTAGGATATATCAGACTCCAAGCATTTCCTTCTCTTTCTTTTTTTTATTGTTGTTCAAGACTCTCCAATTTCCTGCCACCACTTTCCTTCACCCCACCCACTCCCACCTCCCACCCCCAACGCTACTCCCCTCTGGCTTTGTCCATGTGTCCTTTTTACTTGTTCCTTGACAATCCTTCCCCTTCTTTTACCCATAATCCCCCTCCCCACTCGGATACTGTCAGTGTGTTCTTTATTTCAATGTCTGTGGTTATATTTTGCTTGCTTGTTTCTTTTTCTGATTAGGTTCCACTTATAGTCTGCATTTCACATTAAAAATATCACATAGGTCAATATCACTTGATGGATGATTGGAAGCTCAGCAACACAACAGTCAGCTAGGGTACATCAGACTGGCCACAGGTTGGTAACATATTCCACATATCACAGGAAAAGCTGTCTCAATGAACTCAATTCTTTCCTGTACTGCCAGGAGACATTCAGCAGTGTCTTTCCCAGGTACAGGAGAGAGAAAAGCCTCTTTCTCTTCCTCTCAAAGTCATGATACAGGAGAGAGTCTGTGCTCCCTTGGCACCCTTGGTGGGACTCACAGATTAACTGAAACATCCCTCATGGATTCATTGCAAGAGGTGTGTTGGCCTCTTATTGCAAATCATCTTTACCTGACCTTTGTGCAGGGCATTAAACTGCCCCACTGCAGACACCTGCTCTTGCTTCCAACCTGGCCCTCCTTCCTGTGGCATCAGTGGCTGCAGAGAATGTCTCATTTCTGTGTTTTACCAGCTGAGCTTCATAGCCAAACCCATGTACAATCTCAAATTAGATATTTCGTTTGACCCATTGTCTCCTTTTTCAGGATAATGAAAATGGGTCTTGCTTAGGGTCAGGTCAATAGATGACTAGGAATTCTGTGAAGCCCTAATGAGCACAGTCTGAAGGTTCTAGCTGTATTGTCACCTCTGACAGCTTGCTTGTGTCTAAATGTCACACCAACAGCCTAATTCTCTGATCCAGGGGTCTTGTGGCCCAAGTAGGGTCTCCACACTCCTGCAATTGCCTCTCACGCCCTGATCTAACTGTTAATTAGATGCCTCATTTTTTGGCCTGTGTATAATCTTGAGCCATCTGCTTATTGATCATCTCCTTCAGGATATATTGGATTTTAAGGGATCTAGACACAAAAGCAAATAATGTTGCAGGTAGCTCAGTGAAAAGGTTTCTGTAGAGAAAACTGGAGAGTATCTAATACGTGGTGACCCACAGTCACACACATGAATCAAAAAACTATAGAAATATTGGCTATAAAAGTCATAAATTATCATCATTATAAAACAATGTATCAATAAAATTCAGAATTTCTACCTAAAATCTTTTCACTATAGTTGGTTTTACAGAGAACAATAATGTCTGAAATGGGCCAACAAGCTATACAGTTTCTGAAGCCACTATCCAAGTATCAAAGAGCTAATTGCCCACTTTGGAGGCAATCCTGACTCTTGCTTCTCCAGTCCAGGTTGTGTGTCTGAATTCCACGCAATACCATAAAATCTTTGAGGGCAAGGCTGACCTGTCCATTCCTGTACCTCCAATATCTATCTCTATACAGCATATTGGCACATGTGTGGTTATCAGCACTGCTCTTTAGGTGAACAGAATCAAATCGCTTTGGGTTATTTTAACTAACCTCTAAATAAGAATGTTTGATATCCCAAACAAAATGTCAGCAACTGGGAAGATTTCTCATTTTTGCAGCCAAATTCCAGTTTCTTCCCTTCCTTTGTGAGACACAGGTGACTTGTTCCTCGGTTAAGATAAAACATAAATGCCCCTGGAGCACCAGATGTTGTTTGGTATTGCCTTTCATTTCTTGTGAAAAAACTTTATTCCAGAGATTCTAACAGTGCAATGTTGTAGGAACACAGAGAAAAGCCAGGGGAACCACATGTGGAATAAGCAGGGCCTGGAGTAAGGGCCACAATTCAACCTCCCACCTTAGTAGGTATGGTACTCAGATCATGTGGGTGACCAAAGCTGGTGACAGGAGACTGCTTTTGAACCTTAGCCTGTGACCTGTCAGATAAAAAACAAACTCTGACTTAGGTAAGGAGGGATTCTATTTGAAAAGACTAGAGCAATAGAAAGAACACTTTGACCACAACATTATCTCAAACCATTTGGGTGGGTGGGGATGGATGGCATGATCAGACAGTTGAGAAGGAAATGTCCATCCCTGAGGTTAGTCAAGTTTTCAGAAGGGCCTTAAAGAGCAGCTGTTCCACACTCTGATGCTGACTCAGGCTTAGGGTGGGTCAAGGTACAGAGGCATGGGAAAAGGAGAGAAGTCTGATGAACATTTGACTAAGTCAAGCTATCACATATTTCATGTCAATTAGTCAAATAGTTCAGTTAATCACTTATGTGGCAAAGAATGGGAAATGGAAGGTCTTGAAATAGAGAAATAAGAAGATCACCAGTGAGTCACATCTAAGTCATGGGATAGGGTGCTTCTTTTCAGTAAGTCATTTTCCAGTCACAAGAAGTTGGGGGAATTTCTGACCACCACTGTTTCCAGGAGCACAGGACAGATCTTCCACAGGTCACTTCACCTGTTGGAGCTTTTCTTTTCTCTCTCATCAAATCATAATGAAATGATAACTGCTTTATCTGCCTTTCATGGATATGGTGAGAATCAAATAAGATGTTTTAGTAAGCATATTCTACATCCTATAAATCACATGTGAATAATGCCTTCTATTATCATCTCTAATCATGGCTATTCAGCTGAATGTTCGGAAAGGCTTTCAGAGATCCCCATTGCTGTCATTCTATTCATAAAATCTCCATTCTTCACAGCCAGAGATGAGCTGGCTGCATGGGAGGCAGTGGTGAGACATCCTGAGCCCCCACAGTATACCTCAAGATGGGGCATGATTTCCCCTCTGAGCCCATCCCAGTCTGCAGAGAATTATGAAGAATTGTAGAATCTCATAAAGGCATCATCTAATACAAAGTGGTAGATAAAACAAACACTTGTGAGAGTCTTTTTATCACCAGAGATCAGAGTCCTTAAATCACTTTCCTTCCAAGGATTTTTATAGCTCCCAACAGATCATACCACTGTCTGGAGTCCCTACCTAGCAGCAAGTGTCACATCTGCATGGCTTCAGGAGAAGTGTGAATATTGCTTCCTTCTGCCAGATAAAGATGCCTGCTGAGTAAAGCTTTCTCAGAAACCCACGGAAGAAAATCAATGCCCTGGAAGGGAAAGGGGAAAATCTATAGAAAAGAGAAATGAGTGATATGTGATGTAATTTAAAGATCTCCCCTCCCCCAAGCAATTGACTCAATAGAGAGTGAAACCTAAAAACCTCAGGTAGGAAAGGTGAAGACTAAACAAGAAAGAAGCAGCCGGTTCTCATATTGACTGGCCACTGATTCATGGGCCACGGCTGGTATCCAGGTGTGTTCTGTTTGTTTGTTTCTGTTTTTTTTTTTTTTTCTGATTTTTAAGAGTAGAGCTAACATAGGTTTCCCAATATGGAATATCAAGTTTAGATTTAGAAAAAACATTATGTCAGTTTACTAATTCTTCTCCCTGCTGTAAATAAAACCAATGTAAATATGACCATTTTTGCATTTGGCTTCATGAATGAATGCAGGAAACTGTATTTCAACAGGGTCTTAAGTATCAACTTACAACCTTCAGAAGCAATTTTATAAAAAATGTTCTAGAAAGAATATCCACTTTATGTATTTGTTTAAATAACTATGATGGAGGTACATTGTGGTCTTCTCTAAATGAACATATCTACAACATTAATTTGAGAATATTGATACATTATTATTATATTATTGATGCAGGGAACTGTGTCCTAATTTGCCCACTAAAAAGTAGGGAAATCTCCATTTCAGATCACGGTATCAGCAATGCCATTTGTCACATTTACTGCTAACCATTCTAGTCCACCTTCTATTTCTTCATCAACATCCATATTTTTCTTATAACTGATTCCCTCCTAGATACATAGTTAGAAAATATCAGATGTTCTCAAATCAATATGAAAAAAACACAAAATGATTTAGTTCTCTGGCTCTTCCTTACAGTCACCACATTTTTCTACCTGTGAGACCACAGTCATGTATGGAAATGATGGACAGATAGTGCTTTCTGTCAAATATGCTTGAAATATTTTCTTAGGAAAGATTGCATTAGAAATGACAGATTCTATGTTGACTATTGTTACCGACATTTACTTTTAAAACAGGCTGCTTCATGAAATATAAAAGGATCGAGCTTTCAGCTAAAGGGATGTAATGAGAGTTTCATATTTGTAACCTGTTTGTGTTTATCATTTCATATCTCTTCAAATCAACTGAATATAGCAACATCAGAAGTTGTCCAAAGGAATAATATGATTTCCCTTTGATGTCTTTGTTCACCAACTAGGAATCCTTGAGGTTAAGTTTTCTCTTGCATTCATTGATCCTCCAAGATCTGAAACCTTTTAATATATTGGCCTGATCAAGGTCTAATTCTTTTTATAATTTGTTTAAATCATAGACTGTATTGCAGATTATAACAGATCTTGTACCTATAAATAATGGCAAGGAAACAAGCCCAAGATATAGTTGAATTTCTAGCTTTTTTTTTAATTTGAACAAATGACTGATCATTCTTTAACAAAAGACAACTTCTGAACTGGCAGTTTAAGGATAGTTCCTCACTAAATGCAACTTTTGCCCCAAGAATACAGGGAAATTATTAAATTACATGGGGAAGGGGAGAGATGATCTGTTTGCCAACATCTTAGTTGGCCATACTAGAAAAATCCTAACATGTGGCCATTATTCTGAATTCTAAAAGAATCTTAGCTTTTAATTATAGGTACATTCTTTCATGTAAAATTGTTTACATTAGAAACAAGGGAATACATGGCAAAATAGTCACTTGCAGTAGGATATTTCTATGATAATTTTTAAGCTTTTTTTGTGGATGGCTAGTTCCCTAATCACAAACATGAAATATATCCACGTCATTTGCCAAAATTATGCCATTTCTCGAAAATAATTACTCGATTGACTTGTAATTTATTTTAAAAGTTTTCACTTCATGAACTGGTTGTTTTCAAAATATGTTTAAAAATTCACTATCTTCATTAAAGCAATACTTTTTAGGACTTGAATGTAGTATTTCTCTGAATTTGGGCAGAATTAATCTCTATTAACATAACACATTGGGCCCATCTTTCTGCACAAGGCACACTGTGACATTTAAACATTTGCATCCAATCTGTAATTACTCTACTAGTTTCTTTATTCTATCCCAGCAAACTTGTTTCCCAATTAAATAAGAATAATCTAAATAAGAAATTAGGGAATTGTGATGGTGTAAAGGGAAAAGTATAGGATCTGAAATCAGGAGAGTTGTTCTTAGTCCTTACTTTGCTATTTCCTATCTATACTGTCTTGAATAAGTAATTAAATATTATCAATCTCCAGTCTTATCATTCCTAAAGAGAAATAATAGTACCTCATAAAGACCTTCTTATAAGGCCAAACAATACAATAAATGGGAAAGCTTGTTGATAACTATAAATTTCTCT
Source organism: Tonatia bakeri (assembly GCA_004024845.1). NCBI lineage: Eukaryota > Metazoa > Chordata > Mammalia > Chiroptera > Phyllostomidae > Tonatia > Tonatia bakeri. The sequence goes on along the minus strand of PVIA01019133.1, from coordinate 1,943 downwards.
ATACATTCATTGTCATCACTGAGAAACAAGTTAGACAATATATGACCTTTGGGTTAGACAAACCTAGATTCAAAATATGGCTCTAAGACTTACTTGTAAGCTGTGTGGTATGGGCATGTGATGGACAGAATTCTTACATGGCACCCAGATCTTTAGCTCTAATCCCTGGGACTGTAACTAACTATGATAGGATATTGCATCCATGGCAAAAGGGATTTTGGAGATGTTGTTAGGGTTCCTAATCAGTTGATGTTGAGTTGGTAGCACAGATGAGAGCCTTAGGAAGGTGAAGCTATTGCTTATAGAGAATTATCACCTTTCCTCTTATCACCAGTAATGGGATCCTTATTGCAGTCTGACTGGAGAAATCCAGCTCTTCCCAGACTGCCTTGCTTAGCCTTAGCTTCCCCCAGAGATGACTGCAAGAACTTTACTAGGAATAAGGATCCAAGGAATCACAGGAGAACAACTAAATAAGAGAAGGGAAAATCAACATAAAGATGTGTTTATAGACTTGAAGGTAGCCACCACTGTGGGCAGGACTTTTGTCTAGTGATGGGAAAGGAGGAAGCATTTAGCACTGGCTGCTGCCCACCTTCTAATCTCTGGCTGCTCCACAGGAGTAGGGGTCAAGATCACTCCTGTGCACTGAATTAATTCAGTGAGTGCTGAGAAGATCCTCATGGTTCCTCCACATGCCAGGACAACAGAGAATTTCAAGGCACAAAGAAAGAGCCATGTTCAGGGGCCTGTGGTAAGTGTCATCAGGATGCACCTGCTGGAAGGTGGCTAGAACTGGTGTGTAACGGGTTGCCCCACAGTGGCCAAAATAAAAGACTAGGCCTAGAGGAACCAAAGTAGCACTCAAGAGATGACCAATGTCCCTCCCAACTCCATCATTCCCCACAAGCCATTTACTATATAGAAGTAGCTATGGAAAGCCCTTCTCCAAGTGGGACCCTTAGGAAAATCTTTGGGAATGAGTCCATAGAAATTTAGAGGAAGCATTCCAAAAATCCTTGCCTGGTCCTAGCTACTCAAGAATCATAGGCTTCACCTCCTTGAAATTCTTATTCTACCCAGGACCCCTAAGGCTCTTCTCATTCCTGATTGTCCTCTCACCTCTCTGGCTTCTGCTTTACTGTCTGTTTAGCATGCTCCTTTTCTTATGGGTAGCAGCAAAAGTGACTAAAAGCCAACAGAGAGCTGAACAAGCAGCATTGTTCCCTCTCAGACCCCCCTCCCACATACAGTGTCAAAACACAGTGACTTGGGTTGCCTGGCCATGGTGAATACCTAAGACTCCACCCCTTCCTACATAACAGGTGAGCAAAGACAAAAAAAATATATATATATATATATATGGGCCAAGTGAATAAACAGATCGAAGTTCCAAAAAAAATAAAACTAAGTGACAAAGAGATAGCCAACCTATCAGAGGCAGAGTTCAAAACACTGGTAATCAGGATGCTCACAGAATGGGTTGAAGATGGTCACAAATTAGATGAAAAAGTGAAGGCCATGAAAAGTGAAATAAAAGAAAATGTACAGGGAACCAATAGTGAAAGGAAGGAAACTGGGACTCAGATCAATGGTTTGGAGGAGAAGGAAGAAGTAAAAATTCAACCAGAACAGAATGAAGAAACAAGAATTCAAAAAAAAAGAAATGAGGAGAGGCTTAGGGCCCTCCAGAACAACTTTAAATGCTCAAACATCCAAATCATATGGGTCCCAGAAGGAGAAAAGGAAGAGCAAGAAATTGAAAACTTATTTGAACTAATAATCAAGGAGAACTTCCCTAATCTGGCACAGGAAATAGACTTCCAGGAAGTCCAGAGAGCTCAGAGAGTCCCAAAGAAGTTGGACCCTAAGAAGCACACACCAAGGCACATCATAATTACATTAGCCAAGATCAAAGAAAAGAAGAGTCTCTTAGAAGCAGC
>PVIA01019132.1:0-11233 GCA_004024845.1 Tonatia bakeri | reverse complement strand
CTATGGAATACACTTTGTGGATTTTATAATAACTGTATGTTTAGTTGTGTGAGGACATTCAAACTCTTCCCAAGTGGCTGTAGATTTTGCATTTTCACAAAGAAGGAGTCAGATTTCTGTTTGCTCCATATCCAAATTACCATTTCATCTCAGTGTTCTGGATTCTGACTTTTCCCATAGGGGTTTCATGCTTCTTGAATGTGCCTTTATTTTAATTTTCCTTCTTTTAAAGTCCATTTCCCAAAAGGCATAAAAAGGGGAGGGTCTTCTGGATACCAACTTTTTATCTATCTTCTAAGAAATATTTATCTATTTGTAGAGAGGGCTAGTGGAGAAGGGGAGATGAACATCAATGCATAAGTAACACATTGATCAATTGCCTCTCACACAGCACTAGACGGGGAACTGGTGCACAACCCAGGCCTGTGCTCTTACCAAGAATCAAACTGCAGTCCTTTTGGTTCAAAGGCAGGTGCTCAGTGCACTGAGCCACACCAGTCAGGTCTCCCAAATAATTGTTCTCAGCTCATGAGTTCTCTTTTCAACTTAAGAGGATTGCTTTTCATTTTGTTTCTTTTTCCTTACAGTTTACTTTCAGACATGGTGTTTATATGTTAATAGTATGAATTGAGAGAAAAAGCTGGTTAACAATTTGCCTTGAAAAGTACACAGTGGCCCTCGTTGGTATGTACCACTATATTGAGCAACAGCATCTGAGCCAAAGAGTCACCACTTGGATTCCCAGTCTAGGGCACATGCCTGGGTTGTGAACCAGGACCCCAGTAGGGTGTGTGGAAGAGTCAACCACACATTGATGTTTCTGTCCCTCTATTTCTCTCTCCCTTCCCCTCTATGAACATAAATAAATACAATCTTTATAAAAAGTGTGCAGTGTATATCATGAAGTTTTTTAGTTCAATAACATGAAAGTTATATTTGCAGTCTTTTTTTTCCATTTTTTCAGTATATACATCATGAGTCATGGCTAGAAGAAGATGTGTTCCGATATAATATCTTTTCTCATTAAACAAGGCCTGTTCAGAAAGTTTCCAGACATAAACTATGAAAACTAAAGACATTTATTATAGGAGATACAAGAAACACTGTACATAAGACAATGACACCTCACTGAGCTCCAAGTAGGCACCTTGGGATCTCACAGTTTTCCCAGGTGCCATCAGCTGCCCTGATATATTATCCTGGATGTCATCAACAGTGTGGAATCTCTTCCCTTTCAAAGGTGATTTTATTGTTGGGAAAACTAGGAGTTCTGTGGCACCAAATCTCAGCTATGTGGAAGCTGAGTGACCTGGGTCATTTGACGTTTCACCAAAACACTCTGCATGGGCCATGATGCAAGGATAGGGCACTCTCCGCTGAAGCTGCCATTAACGAGTTGTGCATAGTGGTAACCTTCTGAGCCATCAGAGTAGATTCCATGGAGAAATGTTGAAACTTATGGGGATATTTGATACTGATACATGGCTGTACTTTCCCAGTCATTTTCAATGTGAAGCCCCAAAGTACACATGCTAATACATCAGGGTCTACTGCCCCCACTGAGTAGTACAGTGAAGTCATCTTTCACACATGCAGATTCCAGCCCACTCTCTTTGGGTGCCAGGATACATTGATGAGGTGCACCCAATTCTTTTTATGTTATGTTAACAATCACTGGACTTTTCCTGGAACATCTCTATTGTCACTAAAACAAAACCATTTTTCATTCTGTTCTTCATCTTCACTATTGTAAGTAATGCTACAGTGGATATAAAGGTGTATATACCATCTGAAATGCGTGTACTCATATTCTTAGGATAACTCCCACAAATGGAATCACTGTGTCCTGTGGTACTTGTTTCTCAATATTTGAGGAACATCCATCATGCTTTTTCCAGGGGCTGCACCAGTTTATTTATAATCTCACCAACAGTTAATGAGGGTTCTTCTTTCTCCACATGATTTCTGGTAATCATTGTTGATTTATTGATAATTTCCATTCTGAGAGATGTTTTGTGGTATTTCATTGAAGTCTCAATTTGCATTTCTCTGATGATGAATGGTACTGAGCATGTTTTCCTATGTCTATTGGACATCTTTATGTCCTTTTTATAGAAATATCTCTTCATGTCCTCTCCCCATTTTTCTTTATTGTGCAGGTCTTTTTTTCATTTTTAATTTAATTTATTCATTTTTATAAAGGAGAATGAAGGAGAAAGAGAAAGAGACAAACCTCAATGAGTGGTTGTGTGTTTCACACCAGCAACTGGGAAACTGGTCCACACCAGGCATGAACCCTGAATGACAATGGGGCTGGCTATCCCTTGGTTTAGAGGACAACATTCAATCCATTGAAGACACAAGCCAGTGCTCCCGATTTTTCCATCAAATTGTTTTGTTAGTGTTGTGGAAGTTCCTTGTATACTTTGAATATTTAACATTATTTGTGGATATCTTCCCCTATTCAGTAGATTGGTGTGTATAGTTCTTGATGATTTCCTTTGCTATGCAGAAACTTAGTTCATTGTAGCCTTATCTTTTTCTCCTCTTTGCTCTGCTTACTGTATAATATCTCAGATACTTTTAAGAGTCAAGACTGAGTTTGTCATCTGTCTTTTCTTCTAGTGTGTTCACAATTTCAGGTCTTATATTTTAGGTTTTAATCAATTTTGAGTTTATTTTGTGCATGTCAGTAGAAAGTGGATGTTTTGTGTGTATTGGTTCAGTTTCTCTCAGAGCATTTATGGAAGAACCTGTCTCATATTCTTGTATATTCCTGATTTTTTTCTTATAGATTAAAGATATAAAATTTTTCATTTTAAAACTTCGATTATTTTTCATCATGACATTTTGTAAAAGTCCTTCATGTAACCGAAATATTAACTACTTATCAAATACACTTTGCAGAAATTTCCTTCCTTCTACAGGATGTGAATTAGCCTATTGGTTGTTTTCTTTAATGTGCTGGAATTTTTATATTTGATATAATGCCATTTAATTTTTTCTTTTTCTTTAGATTCCCTTTGGGTGTTATACCAACAACAGAACAACAACAAAACCCCTAATGACATATAAACTCTTCTCTTAGTGAGTTCAAACCTAATAGCATTAGCACTGGCCTGAGTATCTCAGTTTGTTGAGTGTCATGGCTGAAAGCCATGGTTGCAAATTTACTTCTGCAAAGAGGAACATCACTGGTTTGAGAGCCTGGCACCTGGTTGGGTCATAAACAGGCAACTGATGAATATATCCCTTTTCTAATGTACTTTTATTTTGAGTATTCTGTTTTTACCTTCTCATTTTCTGTGAGGCTTACTTTTACATTTTCTCACTGTTCACTTTTATTTTGGTCCTATACAGATTTGGTGATATTAAGTAGTTGTCATATTTTTCTACGTTTCTATATCCAGGTGTTTTTTTTCAATTCTTTATCAAGTAATTAATATATTTCACTACAGATAGTGACAGTTTTTGTAGATATGTTTTAGTTTTCTGATTTCAGGTTAGTTTTCTGTTTCCTGTCTTGGTATACTTGTTGATGTTCAGAATTGTAAACAACTAGGCTTTATGATCTTACTTCCATCAGGTTAAGAACAAATAATGCTCACCCCTAGTAAATCTCTGACTTCTGTAAACACAGGGGTTGTGTGTTCTTCTGACTGTGTGAGCTTCAAGTTTAATGTACTGTCTGTTTCATTTTCAAAGCCAGGGCATCGTTTTATGGTTTGTATTGGTCTTTATTCCACTGGTTTCTCTGGTGTTTCAACTATTATCCTATTTTTTAGTGTGCACTTTAATGTGTTCATCATGTGGTATTTTGGTGTGAGTACTGTGTGTCCTGCAAAACAGAAACATATATTTTGAAGTTGTTTGAAAACAGTGAGATCTTTGAACCAACAGGACACTCTATGTTTCTAGAAACCAACTGGGAATGGGGAGTTTTCTTAGACTTTTTCCATTGTGTGCCACGTGGTGTGAGCACAGTGCTTCCCTAGAGTAAGGATCTGCTGTTCCTCTTTTATGTGCCTTTTCCTCATTGTAACATACTTGGCCTTGCTGCACCTTTTAAAGTTTTTTAAAGTACCCAACAATGTAATTTCCTAAACGATTCCTTGTGACTTCAATGTACATTGACCACAATTTCACACCTGGGAACCTTGATTGTGTGTCTTTCAGCTGTGTCACCTGGAGAAAAGCAGGACTTCTTACACGGGTCAGAAATAGAAGATTTGTTCTTTACACCAACACTGGTAAGATATGAGAGGTGTGCCTTTGATACTGATAAGGAAGTGAGTGACAAGAAGGAAAGGATGCTTAAATGGGGAGAACTAATATGAAAAACTAATCACGAAAAATCCTTGTCATCTAAAGACGTGAAAACTATTGAAAATTTGGGAAAACTTCCACTTCAAATAATTTATCTTTGCAGATCAATGTATTTACAAAAAGGAAGACTGAAAACAATATTTTAAGTTTATGTATTCTTCTAAAGCACAAGTGGCAAACACAAGGCCTAGAGGGTGGAGTTGGGCCTCTGTCTTCTTTAATCCAGTCCAGAACCTTTTATCTACTAGCCAGCAGTGCCAAGCTCCTTCCACTAGTTAAAGAATAGTTACACTTACACAATCCTAAATATGCATGCAGCCCACTGAAAGCAATGGTGGGGCTGATATGCCCCCAGTTTAAATAAGTTTGGCACCCCTATGCTAAAGACAGTCTTGAAAATCTAGGAAATTTCATAGTTTGTGTTGTGGGTAATCATTTGACTTGTTTAAAATGCAGTGTGGGTGTAAATTTTCCGTGAATAATTTGTACAATGTAGTTGTTTTGAATGCATGTATAAAGATGAAATGCAGTCTGGATGGCGTAGCTCAGGGGATTCAGTGCGGGCTGTGAACCAAAGCATCACACGTTCAATTCCCAGTCAGGGCACATGCCTGGGTTGCAGGCCACGACCCCTAGCAACAGTACATTGATGTTTCTCTCTCTCTCTTTCTCCCTCCCTTCCCTCTCTAAAAATAAATAAGTGAAATTTAAAGGAAAGATGAAATACAATCAACTTGACAATCACTTTCCTCAGTAAATATTATAATTTTTTTAGAAATAATGTTTTGTTTTACTCCAGTGTATACTACTTTTATGAACTTGGGAGTGGTTTAAAAAGCAACAAATGTTGTTTAATAGGGATCACAGAATGTTTATTTGGGAATAAGTGCATGTGGTTACTGAAGTATGGATGTCACTAATGGCCTTTCTGTGTCAATGATTACCAGAGTACATGGGATGAGGACAAAAGTAATCAATGTGATAAACATTCGAGGAATTTTACCCACGCATCAATTCCTAACCTCCATCCACAGAGACAGCTTCCAGACACCCAGTATAAAGGGGAAAAAGCCTTGGACCAAATGTCAAATCACAACACTCATCATGTATTTCCTATTGTTGAGAAGACAAATAAGAGAAGTAAAAATAACAAATGTTTAAAGCCATGTTCATATAGCACTGAAGAAACCAATATTGCTGCCATGGAGAAAGCTTACAAATTTTTACCATGCAGGAAATTCTTCAATCAAATACCTAATTCAAAAACAGTTAAGAAAATATGTACCAGAAAAGAACACATATGTGAAGATCATCGTAAAAAAGGTCATTGGTATTCAGATGTAAATCTATATGAAAAAATTTACCAAGGACAAAAGGCTGGTATGTGTAAACAACGTGGCAAAGCATTTTGGACTACCTCGACCCTTACTAATCATCACAGAATTCGCACTGGAAAGGAACCTGATGAATGTAGAGGACATGCAAGAGTTTTTAGCCAGTCCACAAATGTTAAGGAATATCAGAATATTTCTAAAGGACAGAAAGTTTTCACATGTAGTGAAGGTGGCAGTGTCTTTACCAAGTCCTATAATCTTGCTCATCATGACAGATTTCATACTAGTGAAAATTTTTATATTCGTGTAGACTGTGGGAAAGATTTTAGGTGGTCCCCAGAACTTAAAAAACATCAGACATTTCATATTGGGGAGAAGGATTACAAATGTACACAGTGTGAAAAAACATTTAGACAGTCTTCACACCTTACTCAACATCAGAAAATTCATATGGGAGAGAAGCCCTATGAATGTACACAATGCGGCAAACCCTGCCGCAGGACTTCACTCCTGAAACGACATCTAAAAATTCATACTGGAGAGAAGCCTTATGAATGTACTCAATGTGGCAAAGCCTTTAGGCAGAACTCAAACCTTACAAAACATCAGAAAACCCATACAGGAGAGAAGCCCTATGAATGTACACAGTGTGGGAAAACCTTTAGGGAGAGCTCAAACCTTATACAACATCAGAGAATTCATACTGGAGAGAAGCCCTATGAATGTACACAATGCGGCAAAACCTTCCGCAGGATTTCACTCCTGAAACGACATCTAAAAATTCATACTGGAGAGAAGCCTTATGAATGTACTCAATGTGGCAAAGCCTTTAGGCAGAACTCAAACCTTACACAACATCAGAAAATTCATACAGGAGAGAAGCCCTATGAATGTACACACTGTGGGAAAACCTTTAGGCAGAGCTCACACCTTATACAACATCAAAGAATTCATACTGGAGAGAAGCCCTATGAATGTACACAATGTGGCAAAACCTTTAGCCGGAACTCAAGCCTTACTCAACACCAGAAAATTCATAGTGGAGAGAAGCCATATGAATGTACACAGTGTGGCAAAACCTTTAGCTGGAACTCAATCCTTACTAAACATCAGAGAATTCATACTGGAGAGAAGCCTTATGAATGTACTCAATGTAGGAAAACCTTTAGGCAGAACTCACACCTTACTATACATCAGAGAATTCATACTGGAGAGAAGCATTATGAATGTACTCAATGTGGCAAAGTCTTTAGAAACCTGTCAGAACGTACTATACACCAAAGAATTCATTCTGAAAAGAAGCCCTATGAATGTATACAATGTGGGAAAACCTTTAGGCAGAGCTCAAACCTTATACAACATCAGAGAATTCATACTGGAGAGAAGCCCTATTAATGTACACAGTGTGGCAAAACATTTAGGCACAACTTACACATTACACAACATCAGAAAATTCATACTGGAAGAAGACTTATAAATGTACAACGTGTGGTGAACGCTTTAGCCAGAACTCACACTTGACTCAACATCAGAGAATTGATACTGGATAGAAGCCCTTTGAATGTACAGAATGTAAGAAAGGCTTTAGGAAGCAGATAACACTTACTAATAATCATAAAATTCATACTGAAGAGAAGCTTTATGAATGTACACAATTTGGCAAAGGCTTTCCATAGACCCCAACCTTCACTAGCCATCTGAGAGTTCATACTGATGAAAAGATTTATATATGTAAAATATATGGTAAAACCTTTTAGCATTCTTATGAACTTTCTTGGCAGCAGGAAATTCAAATAGGAGAGAAACCTTACAATTGTTGAATATTTCATAAAGCATTTTATAGATTTCATACCTTCCTAAATATCAAATAATTCTCATAGATGGAACGCCTCACTTATATACCTAATGTGATGAAAGCTTTAAACAGTCCTCAATGTTCATTCATCATAAAATATATTCATACTGTAAGGAAGCCTTCTAGATGCACATAATGGAATAAAGCCTTTAATCTCTTCCACCCTTACTAAACTTCAGAAAGTTTATACTGGATGCAAGGCTTATAAGTATGAACTATGTGGCAACACTCTTTGACATCAGGTTACTTGTACTGAAGTGAAACCATACAAAAACAGGATATATCACAAGTGTTTTAGTCACCAGAGCCACCTTACCCAATATTGGAGAAATCCATCTTGAAAAAATGGTAGAAATATAGATACTGTGGAAGATTTTAACTTGCATTCAAAATATACCCAAGATTTAAAGCACTTTCCTTCAACATTCCCTTCTTATTTGGCATGTGAGAACTCACAGTGTGAAAAAAGATTAGAAGGGAAATTGTAGAAAATGGTATAGGTGGACCTTCAGTCTCAGTATATATTAGGTAAATGCATTGGGGTGGATTTCTGCATTCATAAAGAGTGAATGCCTCTTGTGAAATTACACCATTCCCATAAGCCCAAAGAATTTATACATGGAAGTGGCTTGAAAGGTATAAAAATTCACGAAAGTATGTAATGGGAAAGGGGTCTCAAAATATCATAATTCATAGTAGAAAGTTAATGACAGGTTTCAGGTATTGCTTTAAATCAGAATAACTACTATAGAGAATGATCCCAAGTTTGAAATCTTCAGTCAGCGCTTTTCAGTGTGTTTCAAAATGTCAAGGGAATGCTGTGTAGATACGTAGAATTACTCAGAATATAAGCGATAGTATATTGACAGCATTTGAAATATTTTGTGAGGGATATATTAAAATGATTCCTGTCCCTTATCAGTTGATGCTACTATATTTTTACTCCTGGTGTGTGTGAAATCACTGGGTTGATAGTTGTTTCCTTCACACCCTGTGAACTCTTGTATATTAGGTGAGCTTCACTCATGATTATGTTTGTATGTAATATTTAGAAAACTATAATGCACAATATATTAAAAAATCTAAATGAAGTTTAGATTTGCTGATTTTAGGTTACTCAGAATTGTGTTGTATGGAAGTCATGCTATTTTACATTATAGTAACACATAGAAATATTTTAAATTTGAAATATTTTTCTACACCTCCCTATAAAGAAAATGTCACTTGATTATAAAATCCTGATGTATCTTCATGGTAGTCATAGTTGAATATTAGTTAATGTGGTTGCAATGAAAATGCCATCAGTGCTGAGTGAGGGAATATGGAAAGTTTATCCCCTAGTGCCTAAGATTGTTGTACATCCATGTTTGTTGAACAGTCAGCCTCCAGGTAGAAAACAGAGAGAAGTGCACTATGGTGCCATAATGTACAACAACAGTAACACTAACCAAATTTTTGCAATGATGGTGTTGATAAATAGTAACACGATTGTATTGTGATTTTTTATTTAGATGATGTTTCAATATATATTTTATTAATAAAGGTAAATATATTGGAATGTGTTCACATCTTTAATGTTACTCAAGTTTACAGATAACAAGGTTATTCGGCAATGTAGTGCAAGTGTGGCATGTGTAGTTTCTTTCCTTGGTGGCCTTAGAAATAAATATTGTGAAAACCCCCCATGATTGATAGATTTTATTTTATCTACTGGAACATTCTGGTAATTACAATTGATGACATATGTTTTTGAAGAGTTCATATAAGCAACTTTATGATATTGCTGCAGTATCATTTTTGTTCTGTAACTAGCAGCCTTGAACTGCCAGTACCTTCTGAAATTTCATGCAGTAGATAACATCTCAGAGTCACAGTTAAATGGCACTTCTTTCCCTGATCACTGGCAGCTGCTGTGAGCAACAGTCCCCATTCCACCTCAGACCTTTCACCTTACATGGCCATTAGGTAAGATCTGTGCACACTTTACCAAGATCTTAGTTTTTTCATTTATTTTGACCAAGCTAAACTTAACTTGACAAACCCAAAGTCCTGTGCACATTAACCCTGATAAAATCCTGTGTCCTGGGGTCTCCTACAGTTTCCCAACATCCTGCCTCATCCTCATGTGTGGACCCTGCAGGCCTGTTGTGTACATCTCCCAGGGTCTGTGGGGGATAAATTTGTCTGTTTCAATACAGCTTGTGGTCTTTTATATAACTGCTGCTCAGTATCCAGTACCATGGTGCTCTGCTCCACAAATACTAACTTTAAAAAGTGCAAACAATTATAATTTCAGAGTTCTGGTTAACATTTGAGCTTAGATATTATTCCTCATATAATCTTCCCGAGCCTACATCAAGGGATTAACACACTCTTTTACACCATGTGTGCAGTATGCACATGTACTAACTTAAGAATGTAATGTAGGAGTAAGAGGGCTAAGGTAGATGTGTGCATGCACATGTTTTAAGAAAGATAACATTATAATGGACCAAATACATATTAAACACATTTGATGAGCTACTAGTTAATCAAGAATTTACAGATTTATAATGTCAATCCTTTACTCTAAATGACATTTCTGGACACATACTTTGTCCAAATTTCTGGACCCTTGGTTTGAAAATCTCATATTGCAATTTTTCCTTCCTTTCTGTGTTTCATGTACAACTTACCACATGTGACTTATTTTATGGATCACAAATATTGTTTGTATAACCTGTTCAATGGTTTTCAGAATGGTTTTCATGCTGACTGGTGTGACTTATTGTTTTTGCTGTTGTGCCACAGACTGTTTGTTTGCCAGTGTGATTCTTGTTCATTGCACATGCCACAGTGATGAATCCCATCCCCAAATGTGGTTCCAGTGAAATGCACCTCATCAATGTTTCTCCATCACATCGATATTTCTTTGGTTGTCTTATTCTCCCCTCTGCCCCTCTCTCTAAAATATAAGCAAAAAACCTTTAAGAAAGAATGATTTTTCTAGACTTAAGTGGTATGCAGAAAGCATCACAAAATGCAGTTTATTTTATAGTGAGCACTTGTACCCTTTGTTTGTGGGGTGTGTTTTATTTTTTTTTCCTCTTAGAGAAAAACACTAGTAAGTGAACATTTCAAAATTATTTTCATGTTGTGTGAGTGATATCATCAAGGCTATTTTCTCCCTCTACCAATGTGGTCAGCTGAAAACTGGGTGTGGCCATTTTGATGTGTTTGATCTGGTATTTACCTATCATAAGGACAGGAATGTGTTTTTTTGTGTAACAGACACTGCACAATTAAGAGACACGTTAGAATCCCAGTGATGTGCCAGTGCTAGGTAAGAGATCAGTAATATCTAGAATGCAGAACTGTCACAAACTCTGCATGTGGGAAGAGGACACATGTTACCAGTATGCACTAGCTGAAATTCAGGAAATCATATCTACTTGTTTCACATGATGATTCTTACTTTTCATTCCATCTTTTCATTTTATTGTCAGAAACAGAGTTCTTTCAGGTGTTATGGTCAGCACATCTCTGATTTCCCTCTTTCACATCAGACAGTGGTGTCCTGTTAAGTTCTGATGAGTAATGTAGAATTTTCTAAGGCAATATAACAGACATGGGAATTTGGTGTATATTTCACATTTTACTTTTACAAAGTAAGAGGACCCCTCTCATGTTTTGATGATGAATTCACTACTTCTCAATGTGAATATTGATTTCTGGAAAG
>PVIA01019131.1:0-11233 GCA_004024845.1 Tonatia bakeri | reverse complement strand
GAGTACACCTGGCCCCTGGCCCGGCGTTGTCAATGAAATTTTATTGGCACACCCACTCAGGGATCACCATGGCCGCCTCTGTGCTGCGACAGCAGAGCTGAGCATGGGACCGAGTCCAAGTGGCCCTACCAGGCTGGGATGCTCACCTCCCGCCCTTTGCAGGAAAGGTTTGCCAGCCCCTGCAGTAGACAGTGAGATTGTTTCGAGCTTTTCCTAGACGACTGACTCTGGCTTCCCCACTGAACTGGGGGATGTGGCGAACACACGTGTCCTGTGGCAGCCTGCTGGGTGCAGCCCCCTCCAGGCCCAGCCCTCGCAGGTCCCCAGTGAGGACAGATCCCCTTTTCGATGTGGGGGAGCAGAGCCCACCCTGGCTGCCAGACACATGGACTTTCACAGCCTCCGAGTCTCCCCAGTAGAGTTCAGTCATCTCGAGTCCCTCCCCGAGCTGCCCTGCTGCAGAGCGTGGACACCCGCGGCCCACTTGCAGGCCTTGGAAATGGTCCGGATGCTTTGGCGGGGCACCCACATTCCGAGGTTTCCTGTCACCAACCCCCCACTGCCCCTCACCGAGAACTCAGAGTCACACCGCACAAGGGCTGAGTGGAATGCAAAGCCAGGCTCATGGGGAGGGCGGCTCAGGGCCTGTTGTGTGAAGGGGTGCACGCAGCTCTGAGCGAGGATGTGGAGAAACAGCAGCACCCGGGCATCCTGTTTCCCAAACCGCCTTCCTGGCTCGTTTCATCAAGTCCAGCTTTTGAGCAGCTTGGCCTCCGCGGGATGGAGGACCCCAGTGCCCCACACACAGAGTTGGCGCACAGCTGACGTGTGCCATGGCTGACGTGCACCCTGGGAGGCAGGCCATCCCAGGAGGATGGGCCGTTGGATATCTGACGGAGGATCTGCTGTGCGTCTCACTGTGGGCCGGGCTGTGAGGCTGCCCGGCCGATGCACAGGCCAGCCTCAGCTGTCCGTGTCCTGGGGGAGCAGAATGGAGCAGGCTGTCCCTGGACCACGGTGTGTGGGCTCTCAGAGGGTCAGCAGGGGCCACAGGCATGCGGGGTGCAGCAGCAGCATCCCGAGGGGACCCCTGGGTGTCTGGAGCAGGGCTGGAGGCAGGGACACCTGGAGAGGAGGGCCAGGCCAGGCGGGTGCCTGCTGACAACCGTGCTGACTGAACGCCCTCCTTTGAGACCCGTCCCTCTCCAGATCTGACCTGTCCCTCTCCTCTCCTGTGCCAGAGGTGCTCCTGGACCCCTGTCGGACCTGGTGCCCTGCATCCACCTGCCAGGCTGTGTGTCAGCTGCAGGAGATGGGACTTCAGACGCCCCAGCTGGTGCAGTGCAAAGCCTGCGACACAGAGTTCTGCTCCGCCTGCAAGGCCAGCTGGCACCCCGGCCAGGGCTGCCCCGAGGCCGTGCCGGTCACCTTCCTCCCTGGGGAGACCAGGTAGGCTCAGAGAAGGTGGCAGAGAGGGAGGGCTCGCAAGGTGGGGGTGGGGGCTTCCTCTCCAGCTGCCACAGGGCAGACGTGGCCACACCCAGATCAGCCCCCTCTGCTGAGTCTCCTTCACACCTGGGTTGGCTGGTTCGTTTACTCTTTAATTTTGAGGACGATTTATGGGCAGGGGCACTGTGCAGGGCCCTAGAGATGCAAAGGGGCCTGGGAACCGAGCCACGCTCTGTCTGCCCAGAAAGACAGACGTGTGGATGGTCAGTTCCTGTGAGGGGTTCTGTGTCCTGAGATATTTCCAAGGCTCCACTGCAGAAGGTGACCCAAAACAGGGTGCAGGAGCCGGACGCCGTGGGTGGGAGGTGGCTCCGAATACTGGAAGGGTCCCTGACAACAAGTCCCCGGGGGCCACATCCCCGGAAAGGCTGAGCCTGTCAGGAGAACGCTGCGCAGCATCCCCTGCACCTGGAAATGTAGTGGGTCGAACCATAGGGAAGTGGTAACATTCACCTTTTCTCGTCCTAAAAGGCTGCAGTGGCCTATGGTTCCATTAAGAGTTGGTCATGCACTTGCTGAGACCACATTCCTAACAGACAAACCCCCAGGTGTGGTCGCCAACTGGTCCCCATTTCCCTCCCCTCCCCACTTTGGATTGCCCCACCTCCACTCCCCACTCCCCAGCCCACCCAGAGACCCCTGGGCGTCCTGAGACACATCCCTGCTCTGTCCCAGGCACACATGACACTTATGCCTGGCATGCCCGGCTCCACCCCATCCTGTTCCTGGGACTCCTTGTCACCCTGAAGCTGGCTCAGGTCCCCGCCTTTGTTCAGCTCCTCGGTTCCCAGGGCAGGGCTGCCAACCCCACCCTCCCTGTTCCCGCAGGACCGGTCTATGTTGATTGCGGCGCCAGCCGTATTGTGTCCAGTCCCTCTGTTTACCCGGCTGGTCCTTCTGGACGCCGAGGCCTGCCTTGGTTCAACCTTTGTCACCCCAGGTCGTGGCCTGGGTGGGGGGCGCTACCCTGGGCTGCTGCAGTCCTCAGCACTCCTGCCTGTGTCCCTGGTCCTCAGGCCCCATTGGGTGCCACTTCTGACCGACAGTGCACTCAGCTCTTTACCTATAATACAGCCTGTTTCTGCAAAACCCAGTCTCCCTCCGCCAGCGTCACCGGGCAGCACCTGCTCAGCTTCACGTGCCCGAGTCAGAGACACTGCAGGTGTGGACCACGACCCCCTCAGAGTCCCTTCTGCCCTCGTAACCTTTACCATCATCGTATTTCAAGTATAATTCAAGGGCCAGAAGGTGCTGGAAAACACTGTTCCGGGAGGCCCCCGGGCTTCCAGGGCTTAACTGTTTCTGTTTGAACCGTCTCCCGGGGAGACGCTGTCCCTAACATGGCCTCTGTCCCAGCATTCCCTTCAGAGCCGCTGTGAGTCCCACCAGAAAACTGGCTCCTTTGCTTTAAGGTCGCACCTTCCAACCAGAGCGGTGAGATCTAGTCTGAGTGTCCCCTCACCGCTGGGGTGGGTGCCTGCCAACCTCGCAGGAGCCCATCACCTCCAGTGGCTGCCAGCGTGGCGTGGTCCCTGTGCACCTTCCGGCTGTGGTTGGACGAGAGCTGCATGGGACGGACACCGTCCTGTCGCCACACCTGAACACCTGCGTGACCTCTCCCTGAGCCGTGTAGACCGCGGCTGCTGGGTGTTGGCACCTCCCCCGCCTGCTGTCCTGCCCGGTGCTTGTCACCCGGGGCTTCGCTCCTTCCTGCTCTCGCGAGGACACGGAGGCCCGGGGGGCGGTGGCACAGCGGGCTTGTGCTGACCCCTGCACGCCCCACCAGACTCCCCGGCCAGGGGACAGGCCGTAAGGACAGGCCGGGGGGAGCTAACGAGGCGACCCCTGTGTTTCTGGGCATTTTTTTTCTGAAAGTGAGAGTATAAACATGTTCAGCCCTTCGGAAAGTATAAAAACACCTGGACCAGGACACAGGCTCTGACCGAGACTCCATCACTCGGATTCCTCCGTTCTGCGCCGCTTGCCACGTGTCCTTTTCTTGTCTGCACTCCTCTCTAAACCGGAATGTGTGCGAGCGTTGCCCTTTCTCCCCCAAACCGAAGGGGCCAGTTCGCAGGTTTTGGTGGTGGTTTTCCAGAGTTCCGGTCTCTTTGGTTTTGCTTTATCTCATTTAACAAGGAGCAGCCCGGCCGCTCCAGGAGGGCCCACACTCCCAGGATGGCGGTGGGGGTCGGGGGTGCAGCTCCGGGGGCTGCGGGCGGGGCCCTGACAGACGTGTCCCCACAGCTCGGCCTTCAGACCCGAGGAGGACGACGCGCCCATCAAGCGCTGCCCCAAGTGCAAGGTCTACATAGAGCGGGACGAAGGGTGCGCCCAGATGATGTGCAAGAGCTGCAAGCACGCCTTCTGCTGGTACTGCCTCGAGTCCCTGGACGTGAGTGCCGCCGGCCTGGCGCCGGCCTGCGGTGTCCCGGGGCGGGTGGGCGAGCGCTGTGGGCAGTGGGGCCGGGCCTCGCCTGGGAGCCCGGGAAGGCGCAGAGTCTGTGTGTGTGATGGATGTATTTACATGTAGACATGTACACCCTATGCGTGTATAATGTACATGCTTGTATGCACATAGACAGTCCGTGTGTGTGTAGTCCCTCCATGTCTTACACGTGTAAGGGATATGTATAATTTTGCATTTCACCGTGTTCCAATACTTTGTAGTTCCACCATCATTTACACGTTGTAAGAGCCGCTGAGAGTATGTCTGGAGGGAGAAGAAAGGTTCTATTTAAACGCATATTTATGCTGCTCGGAGGGAGGCACGTCCCGTGTCCCCGTTGTGCTACCGGGGCGGCCAGCAAGGCCTGCACCCGGAGCAGTGGGTGAGTGCCAGGGAGAGGAGGAGCCCCTAGCCCTGGGGGCGGCGGTCCTGTGGAGCGTGCTGCGGGTCGGTGGGTGTGAAGCTCGCTGGCAGCCCCAGGGAGGAGCAGGGACTGGTCTGGGATGATGGGGCGCAGTGACAGCAAGGTGACAGGGGACGCAGTGTTCGTTGTTCGCCAGGTGAAGAGAGCAGAACAGGACTCAATGAGGAGGAACAGAGTACGGGGTCTGAGCTTGGCCAGACCGTGAACTTGGGGCCGTGACGAGGGTCTCCATGCTGAGCTCAGAGGGGTGGCCTCTAGCACCGGGACCCTGCCCCCCAAGCTCTGGCCCAGCCACGGCGGGTGGTGAGCTGGGCCCACCCTAGACCCATGGGCCCAGGAATTGGCATTTTCCACCAGCTGTCCAGGTGACTCACATGAGATCGATTCGTCCCTGTCTGCACTGGGTTGTGCCACATGATTCGGTGTGTTTTTCGGAAAAAAAAAAGTTCAAAAACTGTTCAGGAGCCTGCGGTGCAGGGCCTTGCGATGGGCAGTCTGGGAAAAGGAGTGATGTGCCGGGAGGCTGGTTTTGGCGGCGTGCCTGCCAACCTCAATAGGAAGGACAGTGTCCTTGCGATTTCTCACAGTGGACAGAAGTGCTCAGCCACAGCCTCGCGGAAGACAGGGGTCCGGCTGGAGGAGGTGTGCGTCTGTCTGCCCATGTTGGCCTTCTCCCTGAGGGATAGGGTGAGGGCGCAGGCCACTGGCAGCTGCCAGGGCTCCTGCCCTCCCTCCACGGCCTCTCACTGTCCCCCCTGCCCGGGAAATGCAGGGTAATGATGCAGCACCTCGCATTCAGGCACCAGGCGGGGCCCTGTACTGTCAGCAAACTCCAGGAGAGGGGGTTCCCTGGCTGCACACCCCTGGGCGCTCCCAGCAGAGTGGACTGTGGGGCCAGACAAGAGCCACTGCACCTCGTCTCCTGGGCCCTTAGGAGAAGGGCTCGCTGTCCCCACAGACACACTGGGCCCCATGCTGTTCCCTCTGGTCTCCAAAAGAGGCTGTTTGCACCCTCGTTGGAGAATGCACAGCCACCAGCACCCCCTTTCTGCTCTTCACGGAGCTGCTCCTTTTAGAGATAACTGGGAGGAAACAGCAGCTTCCATTCATGGCGGAGCAGAGGGTTGAGTCTCAAAAACCCCCCTGCACTCTCAGTCAGGGCTTGTTGAGGTTTGGGGTGCCAAGCATGGGGCCGGGGTCCTGGTGAACAGACTGGAGGCTCCAGGAGGGGAGCCTGACAGTCCGGGAGAGGCCTTGGGAAGGCGGTCGGGGTCCAGTTGGGTGGTGAGCACTGAAGGGAGGCAACAGAGTTGTCCTTCTCCCTGGGTGTCAGCAGGACTGACACCCTCAGTCAGAGTGACTGCCTCCTACTGGACAATCAGAGGGATTGCAGAGGCTGGTTCTCAGGTGGTTTTCAGAGAGAACGTGGGTGGTCCGTCCATATCAGGCAGGAGGGTGGCCAGAGAGAAAGGAAACCTTCACCTCCTGGAATGGTCCTGCCCAGATGAGAGGAAGATGCAAAGGCAGAGGGACCCTGGCAGACAACGCCCGGCCAGGGCCTGGGGCAGCCTGGGGCAGCCTGGGGGCAGCAAGAGCCGCCCTCTACTTGATCGGCACCTGCGTCATGCGATTCTCTCCTCCTTCCAAAATCTAGAAAGCCACTGAGCCCAGGGCCACCGGCTTCGGGGGAGGTTGAAGTCCGGGACAGTGGCCTGGGGTGGCATCTGCTCGCCCTCTGCTGTCACACGCTGCCTCCTGCATCCCCGCGGACCTGGGGACGTGGCCCAGACTCCAGCACTAACTCGCCCACTCTTTTGCTCCCCAGGACGACTTCCTGCTCATCCACTATGACAAGGGACCCTGCCGGGACAAGCTGGGCCACTCCAGGGCTTCTGTCATCTGGCACCGGACACAGGTGGGGCTGAGCCCCCCGGGCGCGGGGCTCAGGAAGGGCACATGTGTGTGTGTGGGAGTATGTGGGCACGCATGTGCATGTGTGAGGGTGGCTTCCAGCGGACTTGCCGGTTCCGTAGAAAAACAGAGCTAGAACACATACAGTTCCTGGTCTCGGGTGAGGCTCTGGCAGCTGAGGCCGGAGCAGAGTGCATGGAGCTCACGGGCCTGGGGCCTGAGGGGCTCCTCGCTGTCACCCGAGGTCTCGGCCCGGTTCACAGTCTCTCAGCTGACGCTCACCCAGCCCTGGAGGAGGGAACCCTGCAGAGGCCCCCAGGCGAGCGATAGTAGAGGTCCCTGCGTGCCTGTGGAGGCTGCGGAGGGCCTGTCGCTAACATGGGTTCGCACTCTCCACACTCCCGTGTTCCCTGCTGGGTGCCCGGTGCCACCTTCCTCTTGTGGGGCCCACACTCCGATTCAGGGCAGGAGTGGGGCAGAAAGGGTCGGAGGTGGCCTCGGAGGCCAGACCCTGGGGGCTGGCGGCCAGCGTGAGATTCCTGCACTCAGAGCCACCGAGCAGGCTGGCCACCCCGACCCGGGAGGTATGGGAGCCGGGTCCCCAGGCAGGTGTGTGAGCAAAGGTGCTGTCCCTCCTTCAAGGGCGTGTGCATCCTCAGCAATCCACTGTGGGCCCCACGGCCCAGCTGGTCGTCCAGGCAGTCAGGGCCCGGGAACGCTTCCTGGGACGGTGACCGTGGGTCACTCGGCTTTGCGGGCAGGGAGGTCTCCGTCCCAGTCCCCCCTGCTCCTGGCAGGGAAGAGGCAGCTGCCCAGGGTGGGCCAGTGAAGAGCAGTGGCCGCTTTCTCGAAAGCTCTTTAGAGACGGGTGGGGGTGGGAGGGCTGACGGGCGAGGGTCGCACCGTCTGGAAACACTAGAAACCACAGACTCCTGCACTTGAAGTGGCAACTTGGAAGGTATGTGAATGGTGGCTTAGTGAGGCTGCCCTGGAAAACCAAAACCAAGGGGTCCCTGACCAGAAGGGCCCTTGGCCCGGAGAGCTGACTGTAGCTCTTTCCCTTTTGGCCTCACTCCAGCACTGCCCACATGGGTCACATATGCTGCCCCCTACACAGGGGCCCATGGCTTAATCATCTGCCTGGCATCAGGTCACAAGCTCCCTGGGGATGTGATCTCCCATCTGCCCTCAGGATCCGTTCGGCTCAGACCTCCCCATACTCAGCAGCTGCCTCTGAGCCCTGTGGCTCCCAGTGTGTTCAGGCTACAGTCCACCGCCTGCTGCCCCGTGTGCGGTTTGTTGATTCACGAGGTCCCTGCCCCCAGCTCTGCCTGCCATCAGCTGTGATGCAGGGTAACACGGCTCTGAGGGGTGTCTGGGGATTCCAGCACCCTCCCCTGCTATTTTAGCAGGCGGCTGTCAGCGCTTACGTGGGAGTGAGAGTATCCTCTGCCTCGTGCCTTGTACTGAGCTTGCTTTCAAAGGACTTTTCTGGCGAGAACATTGTGCTGGCAACAGAAATTTTCTGTCTTTGTCACGCAGAGGTCTGGGCTCTTTTATTGTGTGCCAGGCGGTGTGACTTTTCCCCAGGGTAGCAGGCCTCTTGCTGAGACAGAGCTGCAGCAAACTGTCGTGAGAAGTGGCAGGTGGTTGCGTGGGCCCCGAGGGGGCTGTGGAGACAGGTCTCAGTCATGACTCCTAGCTGAGCCTCAACTTGTCCCCTGGATGCTGCTGCCAGGCCCCTCACCTGCCCTCTGCTCAGCCCCCTGCAAACACAGTCACTGTGAAGGGGCCACCTGCCTTTTCCAGGGCTGTTTTGGAAATCAGCTGTCCTATATAAGAGACAGGAGGGACGCTTCTCTCTTGCTGGGGACCTGCCGCTTCCGTAGGAAGCCACCCCCTGACTGGGGGTAGTCTTACCCACTGGTCTCCCTGCTCCTCCGAGCAGGGAGCAGACACTAACCATGGGCTGCTGCACAGTGAAGGGGGTCCTGCTGTTAACCAGACGGTGGCGTGTGTGTACGCACGCACCTGTGGAGCTGCACCCCGCCTCCCCCGAGGCTTCGCTGAAAGGCGGGTGTGAGTTTGCTCCAGAAGTCTGTGATGAGCTATGTCTGCTGCCCTGCCCCCCCAGGAGAGCCCCCTCCCTGAGGGCAGACACAGACGCCACCCTCCCATCCTGTGCCATTCAGACACCGCCCACACCCGTGGGCGAGACGCTCACAAAACACACAAGGCAGGCGAAGACAGAGATTACCTGGCTGAGCATGGGAGCATTTGGCTGAGATTTGGGCACGTTTTTTTAAGTCTCAGGCTGCTTTGGGACTAACAGTAGTGGAGAGCGCTTACGAGTGCCCTCTGGGGGAATGACACCTCCCTGGGTGTTCTTGCGACGTCTGAGATGGCAGTGTGAATTCACAGCGTGTGATTCCCCCGCTGGTTTTCAGACCGAGGGGCTCAGCCAGCTGGGCAAACACTGGGTTCTCAGCATCGGCACAGTGTGATTTACTGACACAGCGTCGTAGATGTGCGTGCCTGTGGGTGATGGTTTCGGGCAGAAATCTGAGTCCAGGTGCATGGGGTCTGTCCAGAAGGTGCCCAGCCATGTGTGGTGAGAAACAGAAATGCTGGCTGAAGAAGATGCAAGGCACAGGAAGCAGTGTACACAGGATAACGAGGCCCCAGTCCCCTTCAAAGCAGGCCCCTTGGGGCCTCATGAGGTTCTCCCATTCCCCATCGGCTGCCCTGTCGTAATTTCCTAAATCCAATTGGTGATGTGAAATCTCTTCCCTTTCAAAGGGGATTTTAGTTTGGGGAGGATGCGGACTCCGACCAGTGGGGTCCGTGTGTTGTGGCTGCAATGAGCAAATTCACACGGACTGCAGAAGTCCTGTGGAGAAAAGGGATGGCATGGCCACTCTAAGTGAGAGAGAGGGCCCTGACCCTTGCCTGGACAGGCTTTTATTGCTCTTCCAGGCACATTACATGGAGGATGGTCCTCATTTAGTAGGCACAGGTTTCCCTTAGGTGATCACCTTTTACAGATAACAAAGGAAAGGATTTTGCTGATTACTTCAAAGAAAAGAATGTTGGAAATGCAAGGGGAAAAGAGGTCAAACTGGTTACACTCGTCCTTGGGAGGTTTAGCACAGACTTTAGGAAGTTACTTTAAAGAGATGCAGTAAATATTTGCTGCCTCAATTCAGGGTGAGGGAGTTTTAGCAAAAGCAAGCCTCAAAGCAGCCTAGGTGCAATGCAGGCCTGGTTCCCCACGGGAAAGCTGATCTGTGGGCCTGGCTTCTGTGTGCCGCCTCGCACCTGTCGGTTTTCTGAACCAGGGCTGAGCTACATTCACCACTGTCACGTGGATCGGTTCCCTATATTGGGAAAAGCCAGAAGTCACAGGGTGCCAAATCTGGGCTATAGCAGGACCAAGTCACCTGGGTGATTTGATGTTTTGCCAAAAAACTGCATGAGACATGATAGATGATCGGGCACATCGTCGTGATGAAGCTGCCAGTCACTGGTTGCCAGTAGCTGCGACCTTCTGAATCATCCTAATAGTTTCCAAAGAGGAATGTTCAAGCTTCACGCAAAATCGGATGCAGATTCATTGCTGTGACTTTTAATGTGATGACCACACAGTACACGGCTCACTCAATGTACCACCCTCACTGACCAGCACAGTGAAGTCATCATTGTTCACACGTGTGCATTCCAGTCCCCTCTCCTCGGCTGCCAGGTCACATCAATTTGCACAAATGGTTCTCGTTATATTAATAATGGCTGGACTTTTTCCGGAGAGAGCTCGTATTTCCTTCACACATCTGGGATGTTTTGCATACTACAGTGTTTCAGAGCTCTTAGCAGTCCTTAGAGATCTTTCCCCTCGTTTGTTTATTTTATAACTGAGACAATGATTTTATAATCGAGGCCCAGAGAGAAGTAAACACTTGAGTCAGAATTAGAACCAGGTGCGAGGCATTTGTGTAGTGATCCCTCTGAGCACTAGGTGGCGCTGTAACACCATCTTCAGGTCTGTGTCCTGGGCTCTGAGCTGCTTTGATTTGCCCAAAGCAGATTCCTGCTCCTCTGACCAGCCTCTCTACCTACTCTGGATGGCACCATGTCTACATTTGAGGCTTATTTCTTCCAGCATTTACTCACACCTGGGGTAAAGATATGCGTCAAAACAAAATAACACAGAATATAAAATAAAATGTGCATTAAAACAAGGTAACACAGGTCCGGCCATCCCTGGTGCTCTGTGCTCACACCTTTCCTGTTCTCCTACCCGGGCACCCCAGCCCAGCCTTTCTCGTCCACCAGCCACCTCCTCCCTTTACTGTCACCTCCCTGAGAAAACCTTCCTCCTTCCTCACGCCCCCTCCACACCCACAACCTGATAGAAGGGCTCCTTCGCTGCATTGTCAGAGCTGGTTAGACTGTGGTCTCTTTCCCCGAGACTGGCTGCTGCTCGGGGGCCAGGATCGTAAGTGCCTCTGTATCTGCAACCCCCAGGACAGCATCTAGCTCAAGAGAAGCTGCCGGGATAACTGGATGTGTGAATGGGCGGGTGTTTGGGTGCTCAGAGGGAAAGAGGGAGGAGAAGAGAAGCAAAAATAACAAAAGAAAAGGAGAAATGGGAGGAGGAGAGAGGGGAAGAATGTGAAAGGAAGGAAATAGGGGTGGATGATGGTGGGTGAATAGATGGAAGGATGATAAATAGACAGATGGATGACGAGGGGATGGATGAATGGGTGGATGGATGGATGGGAGGATGAGGTGTGGGTGGATGAAGGATGGAGGGATGGATGGATGGATGGACAGATGGGAAGATGAGGTGTGGGAGGATGAGGGATGGATGGATGTGTAGATGGATGGATGGTCACATACATGGATGGATGCGTGGATGGATGCATGGATGGGTGGGTGGGAGG
>PVIA01019130.1:0-11235 GCA_004024845.1 Tonatia bakeri | reverse complement strand
GGACACATGGATAAAAGATAGGGGGAGGGTGGTAACGGGAGGGAGGGAGGGAGGTAGGGTGGGAGGGATAGATTGGGTGGGAGGTAGGGAGGGGGGGTGGGAGGACTTGAATGGGAGTAGGGGGGTGAAAACTGTACTTGAACATTCATTTAAATAAAAATTAAAAAAAAAAAAAGTTACCCAAGATTAAAGATAAAGAGAGAATCTTAAAAGCAGCAAGAGAAAAGGAGCAGGGGTGCCCACAAGACTATCAGCTGATTTCTTAAAAGAAACCTTGCAGGCAAGAAAGGGCTGGAAAGAAGTACTTGAAGTCATGAAAGGCAAGGACCTACATCCAAGATTAATCTATACAGCAAAATTTTTATTTAGAATGGAAATGCAGATAAAGTCCTCCCCAGATAAGGTCAAGTTAAAGAAGTTCATCATAACTAGCCCTTATTATATGAAATGTTAAAGGGACTTATCTAAGAAAAAGAATATAAAAAATATGAACAATAAAATGACAACAAACTCACAAGTATCAACAAATGAACCTAAAAGAAAAGAAAAGCAACAAAAACTAAGCCAACAACTAGAACAAGAACAGAATCAGAGAAATGGACATCACACAGAGGGATTTCAGTGGGAAGGGGGAAGGGAGGATAAGGGTAAAAAGATACAAGGAAGAAGCATAATTAGTAAACATAAAATCGATGGGGAGAGATAAAAATGGTATGGAAAACAAAGAAGTTAAAGAACTTATATGTACAACCCATGGACATGAACAAAGTGGGGAGAATGCTGGAGGTTTGGGGGTGCAGGGTGGAGGGAAGCATAAAGGGGAAAAATTGGAAAAACTGTAATAGCATAATCAATAAAAATACTTTAAAAGAGAAAGAAAAAATAAACTATGTTTTAAGATTCAAGTCAAAAGAAAAGATTTGTGAACAATACTGAAGTTGCTGCCAACATATTATCGATGAAGAAATTTATAACTCAGAGATATTAAAATCCTAGATGCCTTTTTCCGACTCTCAACCTGGAGCTCAGTGAATCCAGTACTACTGCTTTGCATTTCTGCTCCATTTTCCTATTTTCAGAGCTGGCTGTATCTTTTTTGGTTTCCATTTTCACATTCCAGCAATGTCTGAGATGTACTTGGATCAGAGGAATATATTAAACATGAAATCACTATGTCATCCTGATCAGAAGCACCCTTATTTCTTTATACATTCATTTCAGCTTCCATATAATAAACTACAGAATAGTCTAGTTCAGTGCTTCTCAAACTATTTATGATAAAGGATCAGTGTGACTATTTTTCCCAATACATGGCAGAACAATACTTTGTCAAACTCAACTGATCCTTGATTTGTATGTGGCAGCAATGTCAAATTGTAATAAAATTTTAAAAACACTTAATCTCTATAATGGAATACTACACTGCAGGAAAAAAGGAGCTCCTACTCTTGGTGACAGCATGGATGAATCTGGAGAGCATTATACTAAGTGAAATAAGCCAGGCAGTGAAAGACAAATACCATATGATCTCAACTATAAGTGGGACCTAATAAATAATACAAACAAGCAAGCAAAATACAACCAGAGACATTGAAATAAAGAACAAACTGACAGTAACCAGAGGGAAGGGGGGAGGGAGATAATGGGGAAAAGGGGGAAGAGTCATCAAGGCACATGTATAAAGGACCAATGGACAAAGACAAAGGGGGGTAGGATAGAGGGTTGGAAGTGGGTATGGGTGGGGAAGGGGGGGAATTGTTGGGGAGAAATGGAGACAACTGTACTTGAACAACAATAAAAATAAATAAATAAAAATAAAATAATCTCAATTTCTGTACTTAACTGCAGATTAATAACAAACAGTTCTTGAACCAGACTGATACATGGACCACACTGTGAGTAGTAGTGATCTAGATAAGATTCAAATATGAATATTCCACTTAAAATTATCTACAGATCTCTGTTATCTACAAGAAAAAATTCAGACTCTGGACAACATGGCATTCAAGTCCTTTGTGATGTGACTGTCTTTTTCCAGTTTCACCCCTATGTTTGTCTGTCTCAAACTTTATGCCCGCATTTAAGTGCTTTTAGTGTCTTGACAGCTAAGAATCATAGAAGAGGGGAAGAAACAAACTTTAAGCTAAGGTTCCTGGAACAAATCTCAAAGCCAGACTGCAGGACTGGGCCACCAAGAAAGTTGCTATTTAATCTACATGAGGAAACTTCTAGCTCCAGAACCATATAGCCACTGCCATAATAATAAAAAATACTGCAATATGACACTATCATTACCGGTGTCCTCCAGAACCACACCATACTTGCTATAATCAGCACCAACAAAATTGGCATTCCACACCTTGCCTCTCAACATCCATGAAGCTAGTTTCTTGACATTGGGATCTCTGTTAACCTTGCCTCAGAAAAACACTGCCTGCTATTATTCTACTCAAGTACACCTGATTGGCTTACTTTTATATATATGTAGGACCCAGTTGCAAGGGATTCTATAGAACATATATTTTAATTTTATGGCTTTCGTGGCACAGGACAGGACACTAGGTCAGTGTTTTTCATACTGAAGGTCACAATCCATTAGTGGATTATAAAATTAATTTAAAGAGTCATGACTTCTATATATTAATGAAATGGGATAGGATGGGATAGACTAGGACATATTATAGTGCACCTTCTGTGTTACTATTGTTACATGGAAATTTTGTTTCAGTTATATAAATGCAAAGAATGTAATATGGGTGTATCCTGGGATACCATAGAAAATGTATTTATTACTGTAGGTTCCAATCCAAAAAGTTTAAAGTGCAGTATACTAGCACAATGGTTCTCAAACTTCAACCTGCATCTAAATTGGAGGGCTTATTAAAGCACCAAAACCCCACCCCAAATTTTTGATTCGTATCGGGAGTAAGGTGAGAGAATTTACATTTCTAACAAGTTCCCAGGTGATGTTGATGCTATTGCTCCAAGGAATGTACCCTGAGAACTGCTCTAAAATAGTGGTTCTTTTTTTCCCCTTTTTATTGAATCTATTGGTTGACATAACACTAGTTAACAAAATTATACAGATTCCAGGGGCACAATTCTACAACACATCATCTGTACACAGGATTGTGTGTTTATCATGCCAAGTCAAGTCTCCTTCCATTACCACTTACTTCACCTATACACTCCCCCACCTCCCTCTACCCACCCTCTCATGGGTAATCACCAAACTGTTGTCCATGTCCATGAGATTTTTCTCTTTATTTTTGCTTAACCCTTCCAGCTCCCTATCACCACTCCCCCAAAAGCTGTCAACCTACTTTCTATGAATCTGTCACTATTTTGCTTGTTAATTCATTTTAAAGCAGTGGTTCTTTTTTGTTTTGTTTTGTTTTGTTTTAATTGAGGTTCAAGTCCAGTTTTCTGCCTTTTATCCCCAAAACAGCTCACCCTCCAGCCATCCCCACCTCCTCCCATTTCCATCCCCCCTTGTTATTCTACATGTGTCCTTTATACTTGTTCCTGCAAACCCTTCCCCTTTTCCCCTGAAATTCACTCTCCTCTCTCCTTGGGTCATTGTCAGCCTGTTCTGAATTTCAGTGTCTTTGGTTACATTTGCTTGTTTGTTTCTTTTGTTGATTAGGTTCTGGTTAAAAGTGAGATCATATGGTATTTGTCTTTTACCACCTGCATTATTTCACTTAGCATAATGCTTTCCAGTTGCATCCATGCTGTTGCAAAGGGTAGGAGCTCCTTCTTTCTTTCTGCTGCATAGAATTCCATTGTGTAAATGTACCATAGTTTTTTGATCCATTCATTTAGTGATGGGCACTTAGGTTGCCTCCAGCACTTGGCTATAGTAAATTGTGCTGCTATAAACATTGGGGTTCATAGGTTCTTTGGGATTAGTGTTTCAGGGTTCTTAGGATATAATCCTAGCAGTGGTATTGCTGGGTCAAAAGGCAGATCCACTTTTAGTTTTCTGAGGTAACTCCATACTGTTTTCCATAGTGGTTGCACCAGTCTGCAATCCCACCAACAGTGCACTAGGGTTCCCTTTTCTCCACAACCTCTCCAATGCTTGCTGTGTTGCTTTGTTTATGATGGCCATTCTCAACGGTGTAAGGTGGTATCTTATTGTGGTTTTCACTGGCATCTCTCTGATAGCTAATGATACTGAGCATCTTTTCAGGTGTCCCTGGACCCTCTGTATGTCCTCCTTGGAGAAGTGTCTTTTCAAGTCCTTTGCCCATTTTTTATTTGGGTTGCTTGTCTTCTTAGAGTGGGATTGTGTGAGTTCTTTGTATATTTTGGAGATTAAACCCTTGTCTGAGGTATCATTGACAAAATGTTTTCCCATATGGTTGGTTCTCTTCATTTTAAATCTGATTTCTTTAGCCATGGAGAAGCTTTTTATTTTGATGAGATCCCATTTGTTTATTCTTTCCTTTATGTCCCTTGCTCTAGGGGACATATCAGTGAAAATATTGCTGCGTGAAATATCTGAGATTTTCCTGCTTATGTTCTACTAGGACTTTAATGGTGTCACAACTTATATTTAAATCTTTCACTCATCTTGACCAGAGGAGAGAGAAGGGGGACTTCGGGGGAGAGGGGGAGGGGTTTATAGGATCAAAGTTAAAGGACACATGAATAAAAGCTAGGTGGGTGTGGTAATGGGAGGGAGGTAGGGAGGGGGGGTGGGAGGGCCTGATTGGGAGGGAGGTAGGGAGGGGGATGGGAGGGCTTGATTGAGAGTAAAGGGGAGAAAACTGTACTTGAACATTAATTTAAATAAAAAATTAAAAAAAAATCTTTTACTCATCTTGAATTAACTTTTGTGTTTGGTCTAAGTAGGTGCTTGAGGGTTTTTTTTTTTTTCCAATGTAGCTGTCCAGTTCTCCAACACCATTTGTTGAACAGGCTATTTTAACTCCATTTTAGGTTGCTGCCCCCTTTGTCAAATATTAATTGACCATAGAGACTTGGGTTTATTTCTGGGCTCTCTATTCTATTCCATTGGTCTATGTCTCTGTTCTTATGCCAGTACCAGGTTGTTTTGATTATAGTGCCCTTGTAATACAGTTTGGTATCAGGAATTGTGATCCCTCCTACTTTGCTCTTCTTTCTCAAAATTGCAGTAGCTATTCAGGGTTGTTTATGGTTCCATATAAATTTTTGAAGTGTTTGTTCTATGTCTGTGAAAGATGCCATTGGTACTTTAATATGCATTGCATTGAATCTGTCAATTGCTGTGGGTAGTATGGACATTTTGATGATGTTAATTCTTCCGATCCACGAACATGGTATATGTTTACATTTGTTTGTGTCTTCCTTGCTCAGTTCTTTCTTCAGTGTCATGTAGTTTTCTGAGTACAGGTCTTTTACCTTCTTGGTTAGGTTTATTTCTAGGTATTTTATTTTTTTGTTGTTGCTATATCAAATGGGATTTCCCCCCTGATTTCTGCTTCTGCTGTTTCATTGCTGCTATACAAAAAAATGCCTTCAATTTCTGAATATTGACATTGTATCCCACTGTTTTGTCAAATTCATTTATTAGGTCGAGCAGTTTTTTGGTGGAGTCTATTGGATTTTCTATGTACACTATCACGTCATCTGCAAACAGTGACAATTTTGTTTCCTCCTTTCCAAAATTGACACCTTTTGTTTCCTTTTCTTGCCTGATTGCTGTGGCTAGAACTTCCAATACTGTATTGAATAGAAGTGGTGAAAGTGGACAACCTTGTCTTGTTCCGATCTTAGTGGGAAACATTTTAGTTTTTGCCCATTGAGTATGATGTTGGCTATGGGTGTCTCATATATAGACTTTATTATGTTGAGGAATGTTCCCTCTATTCCCCCTTTTCTGAGCGTTTTTATCATAAATGGGTGCTGTACCTTATCAAATGCTTTTTCTGCATCTATTGATATGATCATGTGATTTTTGTCTTTGCTTTTGTTTATGTGATGTATTACATTTATTGATTTGTGCATATTGTACCATCCTTGCATCCCTGGAATAAATCCCACTTGGTCATGGTGTATGATGTTTTTAATGTATTGTTGGATGCAGTTT
This sequence comes from Tonatia bakeri, assembly GCA_004024845.1. NCBI lineage: Eukaryota > Metazoa > Chordata > Mammalia > Chiroptera > Phyllostomidae > Tonatia > Tonatia bakeri. Next base: position 5,156 of record PVIA01019130.1, on the reverse strand, counting down.
GCCAATATTTGTTGAGGATTTTAACATCTATGTTCATCAGCAATATGGGCCTGCAGTTTTCTTCCTTTGTTGTGTCTTTATCTGGTTTTTGGATTAGGATGGTGCTGGCTTCATAAAGGAGTTTGGGAGTCTTCCATCATTTTGGATTTTTTGGAATACTCTGTGAAAGATAGGGGTTAGCTCTTCCTTAAATGCTTTGTAGAATTCTCCTGTGAAACCGTCTGGTCCAGGGCTTTTGTGTGTTGGGAGTTTTTTGATTACTGATTCAATTTTGTCTGCTGTTGTTGGTCTGTTCAGGCTTTCTGCTTCTTCTTCATTGATTTTTGGAAGATTATATTTTTCTAGAAATGTGTCTATTTCACGTAGATTTTCAAATATCTCTCCATACAGTTCTTCATAGTAATTTCTTACATTCCTTTGTATTTCTGTGGTGTCAGTTGTAATCTCTCCCCTTTCATTTCTGATTGTTTATTTGGGTCCTCTTTCTCATTTTTCTTGATGAGCTTTCTTAAAAGCTTGTCAATTTTGTTAATATTTTCAAAGAACCAGCTTCTAGATTCATTAGTGCTTGGAATTGTGCTTTTAATCTCTATGTCATTCAGTTCTTCTCTGATCTTGGTTATTTCCTTGCTTCTATGTGTTCTGGGCTGTATTTGTTGATGTTCCTTGAGTACTTGTAGGTATAGGGTTAGGTTGTTTGAAATGTTTCTATCTTTTTAATGTAGGCCTGTATCACTATGAACTTCCCCCTCAGGACTGTCTTCTCTGTTTCCCATAAGTTTTGGGTTGTTGTGAGTTCATTTTCGTTTGTTCCCAGAAACTTTTGATTTCTTCCCTAATTTCATTCTTGGCCCATTCGTTGTTTAATAGCATGCTATTCAATCTCCATGATTTTTAGTGTTTCAGGGTTTTTCCCTTGGGGTTGGGTTCTAGTTTCAGTCCCTTGTGATCCAAGAAAATGCTTGGTATGATTTCAGTTTTCTTGAATTTGTTGAGGCTTGCTTTGTGTCCTATCATGTGGTCTATCTTTGAAAATGTTCTATGTGCATTTGAAAAAAATGTGTATTTAGCTTCTTTGGGATGAAAGGCTCAATATAGATCAGTTAAGTTCATTTCATCTAGGGCATTGTTCAATGCCACAATATCTTTGTTGATATTTTATTTGGAAGATCCGTTCATTTTTGACAGTGTGTGTTAAAATTCCCTACTATAATTATGTTGCTGTCAATATCTTTCTTGAAGTCCTCCAAGATTTTCTTTATGTATTTGGGTGCTCCTATGTTGGGTGCATATATATTTACAATGTTTATGTCTTCTTGGTGGATTCTTCCCTTGAGTATTATGAAGTGACCTTTTGGGTCTCTCTTTATGGCCCCTGTTTTGAAGTCTATTTTGTCTGATATGACTATTGCTACCCCAGATTTTTTTCCCTGTCCTTTTGTTTGGAATATTTGTTTCCAGCCTTTCACTTTCAGTGCGTGTAGGTCTTTTTTTCTGAGGTGGTCTCTTGTAGGCAGCATATGTGTGGTTCTTGCTTTCTTATCCATTCAGCTATTCTATGTCTTCTGATTGGAGCTTTTAATCCACTTATGGTTAAGGTTAATATTGATAGGTATGTATTCATTGCCATTTATGTACCAGTGTTCCCCTCTCTCTCCCTCCCTCTCTCTCTCTCTCTCTCATCATAATTGAGTGGAAAGAAGTCCCCTGAGTATCTCTTGCAGAGGTGGTTTGGTGGAGGTATATTCTTTTAGACTTCTTTCATTGGAAGCTCCTTATTTGGCTTTCTATCTTGATTGAGAACCTTGCTGGGTAAAGTAGCCTTGGTTGCTGGCCTTTGGTTCTCATTTCTTGGAATATTTCTTGCCATTCTCTTCTGGCTTGGAGTGTTTCCGTTGAGAAGTCAGCGGCTAGCCATATCGGGGCTCCCTTGTATGTTACTTCTTGTTTCTCCTTTGCTGCCTTTAAGATTCTCTCTTTGTCCTGAAATTTTGCCATTTTAATTATGATGTATCTTGAAGTGGGCCTCTTTGGGTTCCTTTTGATTGGGACTCTCTGTGTTTCCTCGATTTGTGTAATCTTTTCTCTCATCAAATTAAGGAAGTTTTCAATTATTACTTTTTCAAATAAGTTTTCTATCCCTTGCTCTTGTTCTTCTTCTCCTTCTGGTATCCCTATTGTACAGATATTATTACATTTCATGTTGTCCTTCATTTCCCTGAATCCCTCTTCATTCTTTCTGAGCCTTGTTTCCTTTTCTTGCTCTTTCTGGGGTTCTTTTACTACCTTGTACTCCAGCTCCCTGATTTGATCTTCTGCTTCCTCAAGCCTCCTTTTGATTACTTCTAACATGTTCTTCAGTTCAAAAACTGTATTCTTCATTTCCTCTTGGCCATTGTTGATAGTTTCTATTTCCTTTTTGAAGTTGATATAGTTTGCAGTGAATTCATTGTAGTTTCCCTGTAGTTTCTGGTAATTCCCTGTGAACTCATTAAGCTTCCTGATAATCATTGCTTTGAACTCAGTATCAGATAGTTTAGTTGCCTCTATTTCACTTAGCATTCTTTCTGAGACTTCCTCCTTTCCTTTCATTTGGGGATTTTTTTCTTTGTCTTTCCATTGTTTGTGAGACTCTTCTTGTTACCCTCAGCTTCTCAAATTTATTGGTTTTTATATATGTATCTTTTAGTCTTCAACCTTGGTAAATTCACTGATTAGTTCTGGTAGGTTTCTTTTGTAGATTCCATCGGGTGTTCTACATATTTTTATCTTGCAAATGAAGACTGTGTTACTTCTTCCCATTCACACTGGATGCTTTTATTTCCTTACCTTCCTTATTGCTGTGTCTAGAACCTGTATTATATGGTTGAATAGAAATGGTGTAATTGGATATCCCTGAATTGTTCCTGATCTTAAAGGTAAAGCATTCAATTTTTTACCATTAACCTTGATGTTATCTGTAGGATTTTTTGTAGATGCCTTTCATCAGTTTGAGGACTTTTCCTTGTGTACCTAGATCACTGTGTTTGGGATTTTTGTTTCTGTTTTTGTTTTCAAATTAAGAATGAGTGTTGGACTTTGTCAAAATTTTTTTTCTGGAATTATTTGGGTGATCATATATTTTCTTTGTAGTTTCTTTATATGACAAATGGCATTAATTGCTTTTTTAAATGTTAAGCTAACTTTGCATTTCTTTGATAAACCCCACCTGGTCATCATATAAGGTCCATTTTGTGATTTGATTGTTAAAATTTTGTTGTTTTTACATCTTTAAGCATGAGGAATATTGTTGTGTAATTTTCTTTCTTTTTCTAACATCTTTTTGGTTTTGGTATCAGGTCAACTGTGGCCTCACAGAGTGAGCTGGGAAATGTTCTATTGCCTTATCTTTATAGAAGTGTTTCTGTGGAATTAGAATTATTTCCTCTTAATATTTGGTAGAATTGACCAGTGGAGCTATCTGGGTCTGGAGTATCCTGTGTGGGAAGGATTTTAATTGCAAATTTCATTTCTTTAATAGATATAGGAAAATTCACATTGTCTATTTATTATTTTCTTGAGTGAGTTTTCAGTAATTTTTATCTTTCAATTTTTCAATTTCATTCAAGTTGTTGAATATAATGGAATAAAAAAGAATTTAAGGGGATAAAACTGTTTACAAATTCTCTTTATTATCCTTTGAGGATCTGTAGAATCACTAGTGATATCACCTCTTTCTTTCTGGATATTGGTAACTGTCTTCTCTCTTTTTTTTTTCTGATCAATTTGCCTAGAAACAATCAATTAGATTAATCTATTCAAAGAATTAGGTTTTAGTTTCATTGTTTTTTTTTTCTTATTGTTTTTCTGTTCCTATTTCATTGATATTCCCTTGATATTCATTATTTACTTTCTTCAGTTTAATTTGCTACTTTTTTCCAGTTCTTTAAGGTAAAACTCAGGTCATTCATTTGAGAATTTTCTTCTTTTCTAGTATTAGTGTTTAGTTCTATAAACTTCCCCCTAATTGCTGCTGAATCAACATCTCACTAATTTTGACAATGTGCTTTTATTTTTATTCAGCTTGGAATAACTTTTACTTTCTCTTTTAATTTTTTCTTTGACCCAAGGGTTATCCAGATGTGTGTTATTCAGTTTCTAAAAATTTAGGGATTTTTCAGAGATCTTTTCGTTATTGATTTCAAAGAAATTCCACTGTAGTCAGAGAGCATACTTTTTATCACTTGAATTTTTAAAATTTGTTGAAGCTTGTTTTGTGGCCCCAAATATGGTTTATCTTGGTAAATCATCCATGTGCACCTGAAAAGAATGTGTGTTTTTGCTATTGTTAGGTGGAGTGTTCTATAAATGTCAATTAAGTCAAGATGGCTGAAAGTGTTGTTTAAATCTATATCACTGTTGATTTCCTACCTATTTGTTCTATTAGTTATTTGAGAGGGCTGGTTTTTAAATTACCAACCATGATTGTGGATTTGCCTCTTCCTTTTTGCAATGCTATTTGTTTTACTTCATGCATGTTGAAGCTGGTTATTAGATGCATAAATCTTTAAAATAGTAAGGTTCTCTTGATGCATTGATTTTTTTAATCTTTATGAAATGGCACTCTTTATCCTTGGTAATATATTTTTGTTTGAATGAAAATGAATTTACAACAACCCAAAACTTATGGGACACAGCAAAGGCAGTATTGAGAGGGAAGTTCATAGCGATACAGGCATACCTAAAAAAGATAGAAACATTTCAAACAAACAACCTAACCCTATGTCTGCAAGAATTAGAGGAACAACAACAAAGACAGCCCAGAGCAAGAAGAAGGAAGGAAATAACCAAAATCAAAGCAGAATTAAATGACATAGAGACTAAAAGAACAATTCTAAGGATCAATGAATCCAGGAGCTTGTTCTTTGAAAAGATAAACAAAATTGACAAGCCTTTAAGCAGACTCATCAAGAAAAAAAGAAGACTCAAATTAACACAATCAGAAATGAAAGAGGAGAGATTACAACTGACATCACAGAAATACAAAGAATTGTAAGAAATTACTACGAAGAACTGTATGCCAAGAAATTTGAAAACCTAGATGAAATGGACAGATTTCTAGAAAAATATAATCTTCCTAAACTCAATGAAAAAGAAGTAGAAAACTTGAACAAACC
>PVIA01019129.1:0-11378 GCA_004024845.1 Tonatia bakeri | reverse complement strand
ACTTTCCCCTAAGATTGTCACAGACCAAGTAGAAATAAAAAGCTCTCAGGACAAAGGCTCAGGACTGGCTGGTTCTGGAGCACATCCATGCCCCTTCACTGGCATGACCTTTACCAGTCCCCACGAGATTTGCAGCCAGTGGCATCTTGACTCCAAACTACCCTTTGAAAATGTCTGCAAGGCTTCCTTTTCTCTGACTCCCCTGTGACCTGAAAGCAGCCTTCTCGTGGCTCTCACTCCCTTCTTACAACTTTTCTAAGGAGCCAAAGCAGAGCACCACCTAGTCTCCTGCTAATTCCTCTACCCTACGTCTCTCCTTGGTTTCACTGTCCCCACCTTCTTAAACATACTCTGAAAATCACCTGGACTCCTGTTGTGAAATCTTTCCTGCACAAGTCAAAACCCCACACACTACAGGCTGCCTGAGGAGGATCCGCTGCACATTGATTCCTTTCTGTAACAATTTGACTGTGGGTACCATTTGAGAATCAGAGATTCAACTGCAAGGTGGCTCACTCTGACCATGGGAAGTCTGATCATGCCCATCTATTTCACTGTACATGAGCTTTCAGATTCCAAAACACCCTGCACATCCTGATGCCATTGGGTCTCCTTCACAGACCTGTCCATCCCAAGAGCCCCCATGATAAAAGACCAGAAAAATGGGATCACATTACACTAAAAAACAAGGGCTTATTGCATTATCAAATGACTGGACTTTTTCAACTGATAAAGAATGTTAATACTGGAGGCTGAAATGAAAAATGGCCAGTACATTGTACAAAATATAGAGAAAAAAATATTAAAACTTGATTCCAATACAAAAAATGTTTATTTCATAAAGCAAGAAAGGTCAGACATGAGTGAAATTCTACCATGCATCTTTGTTGTTTCACTCTCCTTTTGTTATAAAAAACTGCCAAAACTCCTATCACATTAGCTAGAACATTGTATCAGACATTTAGCAGAGATACAGACATAGCAAATGCACATCTGAGAAAAGGCTCATCATAAATCCTCAGAAAGATAATTATGAAACAACAGTGCAATAGCAGTACAAAGTTAAAAAAAAAAGTTTACATCAAAATTTGACTGACCAAACCAAATATTCTCCAGGATGTACAGGAATGGAATCTCTCACACAATGCTGAAAGAATGCAAAAAGGTACAATCAGTTTAGATCAAAAATTGGTAATCTTTGTAACTTATGATTCAGCTGCCCTGTGACTCAGACTGTGCACTGAGTTATGGACAAAGGTAAATGAAACTTATGTCTATATAAAGAATTATAACAAATATTTATACCAGTTTAATTTTAAATAGTCAAAAATTAGAAATAACCAAATTATATGGATCAATGCATAGTGTTACCTTCAAAGATCAGAATATTTCTGACTTCTGGCCAAGATAGAGGTATACGTAGATACAGTTTGCTTTCTCACACAACTGAAAGGACAGCAAATTTAGAAACAAAAAAGTACCCAGAACTGTCAAAAATCGAATTGCATGGAAGTCTGACAACAAAAGACTTAAAGACACATTCATCCAGAGTGGTAGGAGGGACAGAGACAAGCAGCTGGGGCAGCAAGGACACCTGGCAAGGTAGTTGCAGACTGTGTGGGGATAAACCAAGAGGAACAACTGCAGGGCAAGACGGACCACACAACCAAGGGTTCCAATGTAGGAAACTAAAGCCTCAAAACCTCTGGCTGTAAAATTCTGTGGGTGTTACAGTGGTGGGAATAACTATCAGTCTCACAGGACAGTGTAATGGAGGGACACAAGAATCCCTAGAATGTACACAAACCCACCCAACTGGGAGGCAGCACCAGAAGGGCCCAATTCTCTGGTGGGAAGCAAGAGAAGTGCCTGAAAGTGGAGACACAGCCAAGCAAGTCACATTGTTCCCTCTCAGACCCCTCCCTGGTATACAGCACTTACAACATGGTGAAGTGGGTTACTCTGCCGTGGTGAATACCTAAGGCCCCATCCCTTATCATGTAAGACCAGCACCAAGACAAAGAAATATACTCCAAATGAAAGAACACATCAAAGCTCCAGAAAAACCACTAAGCAACGAGGACATAGCTAACGCAGAAGATGCTGAGTACAAAACACTGGTAATCAGGATGCTCATAGAAAAGCCTGAGTATGGTTGCAAAATAGAAGAAGTGAAGTCTATGAAAAGAAAAATAAAGAAAGATATGCAGGGAACTAACAGTGAGGGGAAAGAAACCAGGACTCAATGATTTGAAACAGAAGGAAAAGTAAACATTCAACAGGAACGGGAAGAAAAAACAGGATTCAAAAAAATAAAGAAGAGCCTTAGGAACCTGTGGGACAACTTTAAACATTCCACTGTCCATATCATAGGGTGCCAGAAGAAGGGGAAGATCAAGAAATTGAAAACTTATTGCAAAAAATAATGAAGGAAAACTTCCTCAATCTGGTCAAGGAAAGAGCTTCCAGGAAGTCCAGGAAGCTCAGAGAGTCCCAAAGAAATTGGACCCAGGAAGGACCATACCAAGACACATCAGAAATAAATTATCCGAGATTAAAGATGAGAAGAGAATCCTAAAAGCGGCCAGAGAAAAGCAGAAACTTAACTGCAAGGGAATGCCCATAACACTATCAGCTGATTTCTCAAAGCAAACCTTACAGATAAGAAGAGGCTGGAAAGAAGTATTACAAATCATGAAAGACAAGGACCTACATCCAGGAAAGCTATCATGTAGAATGGAAGGACAGACAAAGTGCTTCTCAGATAAGGTCAAGTTGAAGGAGTTCCTCTTCACCAAGCCCTTATTATATGAAATATTAAAGTGACTTATCTACAGGAAAAAAAACTCAAAACTATGAACAGTAAATGAGAAAAGACTCACAAGTATCACCAACTGAACCTAAAAACAAAAGCAAACTAAGCAAACACCTAGAACAGGGACAGAACCACAGAAATGGAGATCTAATGGAGGGTTACCAGTAGGGAGGGAGGAGGGAGTAGAATTGGGGGAAAGGTACAGGGAATAAGATACATAAATGGTAGGCACAAAATAGACAGACAGAGGGAGGTTAAGATGTGGAGAGCCGAGAAGGGTAATGAGTGCCAAGGGAGTTGGAAGCAGGCCTCAGGTTCAGCACAGCTGCCCTAGGCCATGGAAGACTGCCTGATAGACTGTTGTAAGAATGACTTGGCTGCTTGCTATATCACTGTACCAAGAAGGAGCAGCAAATGTTCTTAAAAAATAAAATGTACCTAGCCTTGCAGTTTGTCTTTCTCACGCTCTGCTTCAAAGCTTACTCAATATATACAGCCTGACTTCACCGATAGAGTTCCCTCCTCTGCATTCCAGAGAAGGGATTCCACCTGACCCCGCTTTGACTCTGTCTCTTTATTTCTTAATCCCCCATCGCCTTCCGTCAGGACCTGACCGACCCAGCTGCACCGGTCAAGGCACTAAGAATAGTATAGGAAATGGAGAAGTCAAAGAACTTGTATGTATGACCTATGGACATGAACTAAGGGGGAGGGGGGAATGATGATGAGAGTGGGATACAGGGTACAAGGGGAGAAAGGGGATTAAAAATGGGACAATGGTAATAGAATAGTCAATAAAATATACTTAAAAACAGAATTATTTCTCAGCAAAAGCAGATGAGCCACTAATATATCATTAATAAATCTTCAAATACATATACGAAGTATATGATAGCAGAATGTTATTTGCACCATCTAAAATTAAGAAATTGCAAAGCTATCTATTAGAATGGAACAAATATCATTATTTACTTCCAGAGCTATGAGGAGCAGGAGAGATTAAAATGGCCATGAGGTAAATTCCCAGAGACAGTAATGGTCAGTACTATGGCAATGGTGATGGTTTCAATGTCATGTATAAGTATAGACTGACCAACCATTATACTTGAAATATTATGTTTACTAATTGTAGCATTTTGAAAGTGGTTCAACATTTTTAAAATGTGTACATGCAACTCATTTTGAAAATAGGGTTAGCAACTCTATATTCAATTCATTTTCTCATGTGCTCTGGATGTGGCTTTGTCTCAGTAACAGCAAATAAAGCAAAAAATAAAAAACTCACTGAAAGCAACAGCACTGCTGGCTGGGTCAAAATAGCTACACCCCTGAACACAGATTGACTTTTTCTTCATTTTTCTTTCTACCAGGGCACCAGTGGCTCTGACATGAACATCTCAGAGGTGACAGAAATCCACAAACTTTTAAAATTTTTTTAATCATTTTAGAGAGAAACAGAAAGGGGGGAGAGAGAGGGAGAGAGGGAGAAAGGGGGAGAAAGAATGAGAAATCTGGATTTGTAGTTCCACTTACAAGTGCATTCATTTGTTGCTTCCCGTACGTGTCCTGACCAAGAACTGAAATCAGAACCATGATATATCAAGGTGATACTCTACCCAACTGAGCTACCTGTTCGGGGCCATAACACCTTTTGATTATATTCAATGACAATGACTGAATCAACAGAGATAAATATTCCTGCAGATCCTGCCATTTGTGTACACACCGATCCTGCAGTCTTTTTCTCAGAAACGTTTCTGTATAAACACTGAGAAAATGCACATTCTGTCTAGTTGCCTCAGTCTCTTCCAGCACCTGATTACAGAAGCATTTCTCTTGCAATCAGTTTTCCTCACTTCTGTGGTTCTACCACTTGACCAGACCTCATGGAACTGCAGACATTATGGCACATGGCACTTTGCAAGGACTGGGCTAGAGATTCCCTGCAATAATATTGCCATCCTTTATATTAAAAAAAAATCATGATGCTCCGATATATTGAGGTTGTCATACTTACCCCATCTTTGCAGTGATGTTCACGTCTCCTGAAACTCACAGCATTGAAGCATTGAAGCTATAAGAACTACTAAGCCCACAGTCTTGCCTGGGGAGACATGAGCAAGAATGCAAGACTGGCAAAAACCACTGAATTGATTTCTGCACCAAACTGTCCCCATGGAGGCAGAGAAAGTTGATACATACATAAAAGTTCTTCATGTCTTGATGCTTGTGGGGCCCAAAACTTTTTATCAGCTACTGCACACAGTAAGTAGAGCACCCAAGATTAAAGAAGATTTGGGAAAAAGTCCTCTGTTATTTTACCAAGTCAAGGAAGATCAGCTTGGCAGTTCCTGCACTGGGATCTGCACACTCAAAAATGATCACTGGTTATGTAAAAATGAGCATGTCCCACAAAAATGCAGTCCTCCTACAAGCTGACATCTGAATTCAGATGATGTTTTCTGGGCCAAAATTGAGTCAAGTCACTGTGCCAAGTAGTGAGAGTGCAAGGAAAAGAGACAGAAAAACCTACGCTACTCTTAATTTTCTCCAATAAATCACACAGCAGTTACCTTTTCTGGCCACAACAACCACGATGACTCATGGAACCTCTTGGAACATTATAGGTGGTACACAGGATATACCTTCAACAGAAATATGCAGTGACATGGATCTGGCAAACCACTGGGTAAATCAAGAAAGTGCAACATGGACACATAGGCTTCACATATGAAAGGTTATCATGGGAATCTCCTTACTGTTGATGCTTGGCTGTATGAGATTTAATTCACACAAGGCTTCACAGAATTCCCTGTTATTGCGACCATGAAAGTAAAATCCTGTACATGTCCTAATATCTAAGATCTTCTGCACATGCACTGTACTAGCAAGGCCTTTCTCCTGTGTGAAATCTCTCATGATAGCGCAGGCTAATTTTACTGCGATAAGATTTCCCACATTCGCTGCACTCATAAGGCTTTTCTCCTGTGTGAATATTCTGATGACAACAAAGTTCATTCTTTCGGAGGAAAGATTTCCCACATTCACTGCATTCATAAGGCCTTTCTCCAGTATGAACTTTCTCATGACGATGAAGTGCACTCTTTTGAAAGAAAGATTTCCTGCCCTGGCTGGTGTAGCTCAGTGGATTGGGCGCGGGCTGCGAACCAGGCATCGCGGGTTCAATTCCCGGTCAGGGCACATGCCTAGGTTGCAGGCCGTGTATCCCAGCAACCGCACATTGATGTTTCTCTCTCTCTCTCCCTCCCTTCCCTCTCTAAAAATAAATAAATAAATAAAATCTTTAAAAAAAAAAAAGAAAGAAAGAAAGATTTCCCACATTCGCTGCACTCATACAGCCTTTCTCCACTCTGAAGACTTTTATGAGAGCAAAGGCCAATTTTACTCTGAAAAGACTTCCCACATTCACTACATTCATAAGTTCTGCCTCCAGTATGAACTCTCTGATGAGAACTAAGTGCACTCTTTTGGAAGAATGATTTCCCACATTCGCTGCACTCATGAGGTCTTTCTCCAGTGTGAAGACTCTTATGAGAGCAAAGGCCACTTTTACTCTGATAAGATTTCCCACACTCACTACATTCATAAGGCCTTTCTCCAATGTGAACTCTCTGATGACAACGAAGTGAAGTCTTTCGGAGGAAAGATTTCCCACATTCACTGCATTCATAAGGCCTCTCTCCAGTGTGAAGTCTCTGATGAGAAAGAAGGATATCATTTCTGTTAAAAGATTTCCCACATTGATTGCACACATAAGACTTATCTCCAGTGTGAATTTTCCCATGTAAATACAGGCTATTTCTTCTTTTAAAAGACTTCCCACATACGCTGCACTGATAGGGCCTTTCTGCAGTGTGAACTGTCTGATGACGATGAAGTTGAGACAGTTTTGTAAAAGATTTCCCACATTCACTGCATTGATAGGGCTTTTCTCCACTGGGAACTCTCTGACAATAACAAAAGCTAGAAAGTCTGGAGACATTTTTTCCACCATCATGGCACACAAAACACTGCCTTCCAGTATGGACACTCTTCTTTTGAACATAGGCATGGCTGCAGCCAATGGCTTTTTTACATTCACTCAGGGTGAAATGATTTTCTCCATTTTGAATAGTGTCTCCAGATGGTGAGATTTCATTTAGCCTGTCCCTGGTGTGAGCAACCTCTTGTTGGAGATGTTCTGACTCAGTAAGGATGTCCTGTCCAACTTCCTCACAGGTAGAAAGCTTCTGGGACACACTGACATTGCAGCCCTCTGCAAGTAGGATCCTGTCCCCACCGCTTCTGAAGGGCTTCTTTTTCACATGGTGCTCTTGGTGCTGGTGACACTTGATACTGATGTAAAATCGTTTTGCACATGCCCCACAGTGCAATGATTTCTGGCGGTGTTGTGTTTCCTGCTCTTCAGTCATGTGGAAAATGTATCTCAGCACCAGCCCACAACTCTCACACGGGTGGCTCTTCTGGGAAGACAAAGCCACCTTGGGATTCTCTGACTTTACCATTCTTAGAGAAACGTTTTGTTCAGTCAGTTCTTGTACGTCCTCTGCTCCACAGCAGCAACCTGAACAAAAGCAAACACTGGTGAAGTATATGTTGACCTTATGAGGAAGGAATATCCTCAGCATAAATGGCCAGCTCTCACAGCTAGGCATGATTCTATGAGGTCATTTTCAAGAGACATGAGTTACTCACTGAAGAAATGGCTGCTACACATTACTTAGCCAAAAAGTACAGCAGTGTTGGTGACTTCACCAAGGAAGAGACAGGAGCGTAGGATGAAACACGAAGTAGATAGTCAGGGTCTACTACTACTACTACTACAAGGCAGGGCAGGGCAGGAAAGGCTGGTGTGGCTCAAAGCATTGAGCGTCAGCTTGCAAAATGCAAGGTTCAATTCCTAGTCAGGACACATGCCTGTGTTGTTGGTCATGTCCCTGGCTGAGGTCACACAAGAGGCAACCGATCAATGTACCTCTGACATGTTCCATGTTTCTCTTACTCTTACTGTCCCTCCTTTCCCCTCACTCTAAAAATATATACAATCTTTTAAAAAAATTGTTGAGGAGCAAAATTTAGATAGGTGAAGATTACCTCTGGACTGGAAATCTGAGGAGAAATGGTAACTCAGAACTGAATATTTGACATTTTGTCAACAATAAACAAGGATAAGTAGAATGGAGTAGGAACTGGCAATGGTAACAAAATACTAATCAACAAAATGCATTCCTAGTTATGACTTTAGCAAAGCCCATGTGCCAAACCCTCTCCAACACCCCTTCACCAAAACGTGACAGCCTCTGAGTCCAGTCTGTTACGGATAGAATTGTGTTTCTCCTGGAATGCACAAATGAAATGCCCCCTTTAATCCCAGTGGAGCCATTACATGGAATACACATGATATAAATTCAAAGAGAAGAACTGAAGAGGTGGGTAGGCAACATTGTGGTAGAACAAAAAAGCGTAATAGACCACAGAGAAAAGGTCTATGTGAGTGACTTCAGCAAGATGGGTGAATAAGAAATAGGAGAATCCCCCCTTTTTCCACAAGTACAGGGATATCCACAAACAGAATCAATCATGGAGAAGGGAAATATAAATCTATTAAGACAAATAGAAATCAGCCTTGGCCGGGTAGCTCAGTTGGTTAGAGCAGTGGTCCCCAACCCTGACCACGGACCCACACCACTCCACATCCTGTTAGGAAATGGGCTGCAAGTGAAGCTCCCCCAAAGGAGAGGGGTCCTCCTGTCTCCTCCTGGACCCGTCCACAGTGGGTGAGCAAGAAGCTCACTTGAGCTGCACCTCCCAGTTCCGCTCCCCTCAACCCCCTACACTCCATGTCACACACCCTACCTTTCCGTATAAAGGTTCCCGGGGCCAAAAAGGATGGAGACTGCTGGGCTAGAACACCACCCAATAAGCCAAGATTGTGGGTTCAATGCCTGCTTAAGGCACATACAAGAAAGAAGCAACCAATAAATTTATAAACAATTGGAAAAACAAAGTGATGATTTTTCCTCTTTCTCCTTTTCCCTTGTCTCTCTAAATTCAATATATAAGCATACATACATACAAACAAACACAAGACAAGCAGCAAAGCAATGTGCAAAAAACACAGAAGAGCACAGAAAAGAAGACAGCAAAGACAGGTTAACAAACAAGTTTGAATATAGCAAGAGTCAAAAACAAGGTCACAGTTACTTCAATCAATTACTGTGATTGTACTCAGGTTGGCCTTAGTGCACTGTTCTGTGAAACACACGGGAAATTTTTGTTTTTAGGAAACAGAGAAGGCCCTGCAACATCTGTGAACTCCCCATGGTTTACAAATCAGAGGACCATATAGAGTTTCTTAAAACGAAACCCAAAACACATCCCTTTCTCCACAACCTAGTCCAGGAAGAACCAAAAATTCAGTGCCACCTAAGACTTCAAAACCCTTGACTGTCATTGAAAAGAAATGCTGACAAAGCAACGGTTGACCTGCACTTTTTTTTCTTATTCTGACTTCAGCTCATGTAGCATCAATGAGACTAGGTTGGTGGGACTTGTCTAAGACTGAGACACAACACCAACTCAGGCGACCTTGAAATCCACATGTAGATGAATCTATCCCTCTAGCCAGAATTAGTCCATAAAATGGAAAGGAGTTACTGCTTCATCAAACGCATAGACATTAATAGAGGATTAAAAGAAATACTAAAAACAAGGACATGCTCAAGAGAACATAATAATTTCCCAATGATCGATAACAAACACATGGATTTCAATATACAGCCTGATAAGGAATCCAAAATATTTATCTCCAAAAATATCCATGAGCCACCAGACAATGCAAAGGCAACCAACTTAAAGAAGAAACCAGCAATGAGAACAATAAGAGAATATCAGGTACACAGAAAAATTTAAATAATAAAACAGCACTGATAGGTGTGGATTTTACCATACCAACTGAGTGCTGGCCTGTGGACCAAAAGGTTGTCAATTCGATTCCTAGTCAGGGCACACACCTGGGTTGAGGGCCAGTTTCTGGTGGGGGCCATGTGACAGGAAAAAGCAAATTTTGATGGTATCACACTTCCTGACTTCAATCTACAACAAAGCCACAGCAAACAAAATGTGTGTTATTAAAATGAACACCGACCAATACAACACAACAGAAAACACAGAAATAAACACAGGCACTGACGTTCAACTAATCTGTAACAAAAAAAACACAAGACATATAAGAAAGAAAAAATAGTTTCCTTAGTAAAGTGTTGGGGAAAATGAACATTTACATGCAAAACAAAAAAACTGGACACCACTGATAAAAATGAGCTCAAATTTCATGAAAAATTCAATGTCAGTACTAGAACTTAAAACTTCTTCAGACATAGACAAGTCTTAGACATTTGCTTTTCATAAAATCATACAAATTTTTTAAAAAGATTTTTACTTACTTTCATTCTCAAAAGAAGGGAAGAGAGAAAGAGAGGGAGAGAAACACCAATGTGAGAAAGAAAAATTAATCAGTTGCCTCCCACACGCAACCAACTGGGACCCTGAACTGCAACATAGGCATGTGCCCTAAACTGGAAGCCAGCAGGTAACCTTCCAGTTTGCAGGACTTAGTCTCAGCAGTCACGGCTGAAGATTTGTTTTTGAAATAATCTTCTGAATGTGACCACGACTACCATGCAAAAAAGCAAATATAAGTAGACTGGACTACCACAATGAAAAAACTTCTTCACAGATCAGCATATAACATAATGAAATGAAAAGGCAGCCCTGACCACTGTGGCTCAGAGGATTAGGCATCATTCCTCAAATCTGAAGGTAGCCTGTTAGATTCCCTGTCAGGACACAGGAGTGGACTGGGGGTTCAGTCCCTGATGGGGGCAGGAGAGAGAGGAAGAAGCAATGTTTCTCCCTCACATCACTGTTTTTCTCCCTCCGTCTCCTCTATCTAAAAATAGAAGTCAATATAATATAAAAATAATAATAACAAAAAAAGAAAAAAGGTAACCCCAGGATGGGATAACATACTTGGATACCATACAAAAATATGGCTTGGAGATATTGTGGGTTGAGGTTACAAAAAGTCACATAAATTTATGAAGGCTATTAACAAACTAACACCTTAGTCTAAAAAGAAAAAAGAAACTTTCTATATAACCGAAATAAAAATAATTTATCCATAACCACTTGTACCCATCATTTCACCTACTGAAAAATTGGCAACACTACACTTCCTGAATGCAGGGTTGCAATATTGAAATTCTAAAACAATAAACAAAAAAAAAAGTAGTATCTGCAAAGGAAAGTTAAACAAATGAGAAAAGCTGTGTACCAGTAGGGGAAAAGGAATTAATATACAAAATACAGAAGGGATTGAAAAGACTCATTAGCCAAAATTGTACAGACACTTTTCCAAAATATGTATATACAAATGATCAACAGGAATGCAAAAAATACTTCTTGTCACAAATAAAGGAGGTATTTATTAGATTTCACACAACACCACAAACCCCAAACCCTTCCCTGTGAGTTCACTACA
>PVIA01019128.1:0-11237 GCA_004024845.1 Tonatia bakeri | reverse complement strand
GGGTGGGAGGGGATGGGCAGGGTGGTGGGGAGTGAAGGGGGGAAATGGGCCAACTGTAATAGCATAATCAATAAAATAAAGAATTTTAAAAAAAGGAAAAAAAAGAAATAAGCATTGGAAATCTATTCTGGAATGTATTAGTTATCTTTGTAGCTACAAATGGCTTAGTAATTATAAAGACAATTTCATGCTTCTTTGGTTCATTTTTATATTCCTTATTAATTAAAAATAATTATTTTTCAAAAAAAATTTCTTCTAGAAGCACTTAGTTGCCTTTAACTTCATTCTGAACAATTTCATTAGATTATATTGTGACAGCTGTAACAGTGTGCATTTTTTAAAAAACATCAAAATTGGTGAATTTTTGTGTAGCCATTTTAATATTGAAGATGAAAGAAAATACACATTTTCAGCACATTATTCTTTATTATTTCAAGAAAGATAAAAATGCAGCTGAAATGCAAAAGAAAAAGATTTGCAGTGTTTGGAGAAGGTACTGTGAGTGATCAAATGTGTCAAAAATGGTTTGTGAAGTTTCATGCTGGAGATTTCTCACTGGATGATGCTTTACAGTTGGGTAGACCAGTTGAAGTTGATAGCAATCAAACTGAGACATTAACTGAGAATAATCAACGTTACACCATGCAGGAGATAGCCAACATACTCAAAATACCCAAATTAACAATGTCATTGGTGAAAATGAAACATGTGTCTTTTATTTTATGGAAAAAAGTAAACAGATTTTTTTGCTAGCCCAATAATGTACCTATTTATTATCAGTTAGAATTATGTGACTTTTTGGACTTCTGCTCAAGATGGAGATGTAGGTAAATATGGCTTGTCTCCTCATACAACCACATCAAAAATTGCAACTAAACTAAAAAACAAATGTAATCCAGAATTGTCAACAAATTGAGCTGTATGGAAGCCTGACAACCAAGGAATTAAAGAAGCCACATTCATCCAGATGGGTAGAAGGGGCAGAGATGGGGAGACATGGGACCAGTGGTCCCACACCTAGATGTGGTAGATAAAAATCAGAAGGACACCTTGGGAGTGAGGGATCCTAGCCTCACACCAGACCATCCAACCCAGGGTTCCAGTGCCAGGAAGATAAGTCCACATAACTTCTGGCTGTAAAAAAACAGCTGGGGTGATAGAAGAAACAGGATTCTCAGGAGCCTCCTCTTAAAGGGACTTGCAACAGATTAGGATTCACACAGACTCACTCCCTCCAGCATCAAGCCAACAGCTGGAAGGAAACCAGTGGCATATGGGGAGAAATTTAAGTGTCTAGCATCAGGGTAAGTCCTGGGGGACAGCTTCCTCCTGGACAAAACTCTAGAGGCCAGGCAGTGGCATTGTCCATGCTCTGAAATCTCCCACACACAGAGCCACAGAGTGGCAGTGCCGAAGCTGAGACTCCATCAACCTGGTTCACATGGGTTGTCTTGCCCTGGTGATTACTTAAGGCTCTCTGCCCCATCCAATGTACTGCTGTGCTTTTCTACAATAGGCCATGCTACTAAGACGGAGTCAAGGAAGCTCTACCTAGTATGTAGAAACAAACACAAGGAGGCTGCCAAAATGAGGAGACAAAGAGATATGGCTCAAAGAAAGAACAGAACAAAACTCCAGAAAAAGAACTAAACAAAATGGACATAAGCAATCTATCAGGTGCAGAGTTCAAAACAGTGGTTATTAGGATGCTCAAGGAACACATTGGGTACTTCAACAACATAAAAAAGATGCAGGCAGAAAAGGTTATGCTAAGTGAAATAAAGAAAAATCAATAGGGAACCAGCAGCGGAGTGGATGAAGCTCAGAATCATATCAATGATTTAGAACATAAGGAAGAAATAAGCATTCAAGCAGAACAGCAAGAATCCAAAAAACAAGGATGGCTAAGGAGCCTCTGGGACAACTTCAAACATACCAACATTGGAATCATAGGGGTGCTGGAAGGAGAAAAGAAATAGCAAGAAATTGAAAACTTATTTGAAAAAGTAATGAAAGAAAACTTCCCTAATTTGGTGAAGGAAATAGACGTGCAAGTCCAAGAGGTACAGAGACTCCCAAACAAGATGAACACAAAGAGGACCACACCAGACACATCATAATTAAAATGTCAAAGGTTAAAGATGAGAGAATCTTAAAAGCAGTAAGACAGTAACCTTAAAAGGGTGTTCCCATAAGAATGTCAGCTGATTTTCAAAAGAAACTTTGCAGGCTAGAAGGGACTGGCAAGAAGTCTTCAAAGTGATGATAAGCAAGGACCTACAGCCTAAATTATTCTACCCAGCAAAGCTATCATTTAGAATGGAAGGGCAGATAAAGTGCTTCCCAGACAAGGTAAAGCTAAAGGAGTTCATCATCACCAAGCCCTTATTATATGAAAGGCTAAAGGGACTTATCTAAGAAAAAGAAGAAGAAAAAAACTATTAACATTACAATGGCAATAAAGTCACAACTACCAACAATCGAATCCAAACAAGTTTATTAAGCAAAGAAGCAGAACAGAAACAGAATCATAGATATGAAGATCATTTGGAGGGTAATCATTTGGGAGGAGGAAGGGAGGGAAAAGGTACAGAGAATAAGAAGCATGATTAGTAGGTACAAAATAGACAGGAGGAGGTTAAGAATAGTGTAGGAAATGGAGAAGCCAAAGAACTTTTATGCACGACCCATGGACATGAACTAAGGGGAGGGATTTCCAGAGGGAATGGGGGATACCTAGTAAAGGGGGGCAAAAGAAGAAAAATTGGGACAACTGTAATAGCATAATCAATAAAATATGTTTTCAAAAAAGAATTATGTAACAGAATCCTGTTGTTTTTGTATTTTTAGAAAGCAGATGACTCACATCTGGGGAAAAGGTTGTATTACATGTGATAGGAACCTAAAATAATGTGAATACTCTGAACAGATTGAGATAGAATCCTTGACTCTATCAAGGGATTACTGTACCTTAAAAGTACAGTAATCTAGTACCTGATGCTCTTTCATAAAGGGATTAAGACATTCCCGGAACTGCCAATGAAAATTTTCATGAACCCTTAATGGAATACTCCCTCTGTGGATTTTCTCACAACATTATTTAAATACTGTTCCACCAAATCAGACAAATCCTGCAGGAAATATCCAAGATGGCCATTAGGCACTAGGCAAGGCTGTGTTTTTTCAAAATACTTGGAAAAGTTGTAAAAATAATTTAAAAATCATTAAGGTGTTAATTAATATGCACATTTCATTACTATTCAAAAACATTCCAAAGAGAAACTGAATTTTGAAAAAGGGTGTTTCTGAGTATATACATGATTTGATTCTGGGACTTGAATATAAGAAGACATTTATCCTTTTCTCAGGGAGAAGGACCAGGGGTTCCCATCCATGGTGCTTTAAGTGGTCCCACACCTGGGCATCATAGCTGTGGCTTTTCCCACCACACCTCTCCCTGCAGCCCATGGGGGAGTGCTGACGTCTTCTACTTATTGCTGAGGAAGCAAAGGGAGGGAAAGGGCACTGTCTCGTCTGGCCTGTACTGCGGGGGAGCAGGAAACGGCTGCAGCCTTTCTTCTTCTCAGCTTTGCTTTCTGTTTCAAGACTATAGTCTGTATCTTTGAGTCATACAAAACATGTTACAAATGTTTTTGTATGACTCAAAGAACAGTAAGAAACAAGTCTATATGCATGGGTAAGAAGGGTAGAATTTTTGGTAAAATTTTAAAACTTCATGTGTTGAAATTTAGAACACAGAAAAAGAAACTATCAAGTCTGTTACCTCGTTGAATAGTTTAACCCTGTTTTTAATGCCCTCTATACTACTCTTCACAGAACATTTGCTGCCATTTGCATGTATTTGAGCCAGAGCAGTGGATTGTACAAAACAATTTCAACATCACCATAAACTTCAGAGGAATCTTTTTACTAACAACAAAGGCAGCTCTGTGCATGGCCTTAAGCTGTCCTCCTGGAAAATGACTGCCGTCGACAACTGCCAAGTCAATGCGGTGTTAATGTTAATTTTCCCAGTTGGGAAACAACATGCCTATTGTTAGGGCATACAGACATGTAAGTGGTTAGCAATGAGCAACTTTATGCACTAAATGACAGAAGCTTGGTTCAATAAGGAGAGGGAGAATTGTGCAGTAGTGTCACTTATCATTAGTTTATTACCTCTGTTACTCAGAAGCTGGAAGACAGGGGAAAATAGATCTGGCTGATATTATTTCAGGGCTAGTTAGAAAGAGAGTAATGCACAAAAGGATCTCTCCTGGAAAGATGTGTCCTGCATGTGACTATTAGAGGAGCTATGTATATAAGGTATGAAGCTGCATTGAATTTATTTGTATGCTTTTTAATAGGGAAAGTAAAATATCTATTTATATGGAACATTTCAGTATACATGGCTTGCCAGTATGAACCAAAGGTTACATTAAATGTAATTTATTTATTTATTTATTTATTTATTTATTTATTTATTTTCATTGTTGTTCAACTACAGTTGTCTCCATTTTCCCACCACCACTTGCCCCTGCCGCACCCACTTACACCTCCTGCCCTCAATCCTTCCCTCACTTTGGCTTTGTCTATGGGTCCTTTATACACATTCCTTGATGACCCTTACCCTTCTTTCCCCTGTTACCGCTCTTCCCCCTCCCCTCTGGTTACTGTGAGTTGTTCTTTATTTCAATGTCTCTGATTATATTTTGCTTGCTTGTTTGTTTTGTTGTTTAGGTTCCTGTTAAAGGTGAGATCATGTGCTGTTTGTCTTTCACTGCCTGGCTTATTTCACTTAACATAATGCTATCCAGATCTGTCCATGCTGTCCTGAAGGGTAGGAGCACCCTCTTTCTTTCTGCTGTGTAGTGTTCCATTGTGTAAATGTGCCACAGTTTTTTGATCCACTCATTTACTGATGGGCACTTAGGTTGCTTCCAGCACTTGGCTATTGTAAATTGTGCTGCTATGAACATTGGAGTGCATAGGTTCTTTTGGATTGGTGTTTCAGTGTTCTTAGGGTATAATTCCATTGCTGGGTCAAAAGGCAGTTCCATTTTTAGTTTTCTGAGAAAGTTCCATACTGTTTTCCACAGTGGCTGCACCAGTCTGCAGTCCCACCAACAGTGCACTAGGGTTCCTTTTTCTCTACAACCTCTCCAACACTTGTTGTTTGTTGATTTGTTGATGATGGCCATTCTGACCAATGTGAAATGGTATCTCATTGTGGTATTAATTTGAATCTCTCTGATGGCTAGTGATGCTGAGCATCCTTCCATATGTCTCTAGGCCCTCTGTATGTCCTCCTTGGGGAAGTGTCTGTTTAGGTCCTTTGCCCATTTTTTAAATTGGATTGTTTGTCTTCCTGGAGTGGAGTTGTGTGGATTCTTTATATATTTTGGAGATCAAACCCTTGTCTGAGGTATCATTGGCAAATATATTTTTCCATATGGTTGGCTCCCTTTTCATTTTGCTGATGTTTTCTGTACCCATGCAGGAGCTTTTTATTTTGATGAAGTCCCATTTGTTTATTCTTTTCTTTATGTCCCTTGCTCTAGGGGACATATTGATGAAAATATTGCTGTGTGGAATATCTGAGATTTTCCTGTCTATATTTTCCTCTAGGAATTTTATAGTATCACAACTTATCATTGTTTTGTCCGTCTTGAGTTTATTTTTGTATATGGTGTAAGTTGGGAATTGAGTTTCATTTTTTTGTATGTAACTATCCAGATCTCCCAATACCATTTGTTGAAGGGGCTATTTTTACTCCATTTTTCCTTCTGCCCCCTTTGTCAAATATTAATTGACCATAGTGACATGGGTTTATTTCTGGGCTCTCTATTCTGTTCCATTGATATATGTGTCTGTTCTTATGCCAGTACCAGACTGTTTTGATTATAGTGGCTTTGTAGTATAATTTGATATCATGTATTATGATCCCTTCTACTTTGTTCTTCTTTCTCAAAATTGCTGAGGCTATTCAGGGTCATTTATGGTTCCATATAAATTTTTGAAATGTTCTATATCTGTGAAATAAGTCATTGGTATTTTAATAGGGATTGCATTGAATCTATAGATTGCTTTGGGTAGTATGGACATTTTGGTGACATTTTGGACGTTGTTTTGGGTCTTCTTTTGTCCATGGACTTATAGTCCATGAACACAGTATATACTTCTATTTATTTGTGTCTTCTCTAATTTCTTTCTTTAGCATTGTATAGTTTTCTGAGTATAGGTCTTTGACCTCCTTGGTTAGGTTTATCCCTAGGTACTTTATCTGTCTTGTTGCTATAGCAAATGGGATTTTTTTTCCTGGTTTCTGTTTCTGATATCTCATTGTTGGTATACAAAAATACCTTTGATTTCTGAATACTGGTTTTGTGTTCTGCTGCTTTGCCAAATTACTTATTAAGTCAAGTATTTTTTTGGTGGAGTCTATAGGGTATTCTATGTATACTATCATGTCATCTGCAAACAATGACAGTTTTACTTCCTCCATTCCAATGTGGATGCCATTTATTTTTTTTTCTTGTCTGATTGCTGTGGCTAGGACTTCTAAAACTATGTTGAATAGCAGTGGTAAAATTGGATATCCTTGTCTTGTTCCCGATCTTAGTGGGAAAGCTTTTAGTTTTTGCCCATTGAGTATGATGTTAGCTGTAGGTTTTTCATATATGGCCTTTATTATGTTGAGATATGCTTCCTCTATTCCCACTTTGCTGACTCTTTTATCATAAATGGGCGCTGTACCTCATCAATTGCATTTTCTGCATCTATTGATATGATCATGTGATTTTTGTCTTTCCTTCTGTTTATATGATGTATTATATAATTTGCAAGCATTGTACCATCCTTGCATACCTGGGATGAATCCCAGTTGATCATGGTGTATGATCATTTTAAGTATGGATGCAGTTTGCCAATATTTTGTTGAGGATTTTAGCATCTGTGTTCATCAGCGACATTGGCCTGTGGTTTTCTTTCTTTGTTGTGTCTTTATTTGGTTTTGAGATTAGGATAATGCTGGTCTCATAAAAAGAGTTTGGGAGTCTTCCCTCTTCTCTGATTTTTTGGCATAGTCTGAGAAGGATAGGGATTAGCTCTTCCTTAAATATTTTGTAAAATTCTCCTTTGAAACTGTCTAGTCCAGGGCTTTTGTGTGTCAGAATTCTTTTTATTACTTCTTCAATTTCACTAGTTGTTATCAGTCTGTTCAGGCTTTCTGCTTTCTCTTGACTCAGTTTCGGAAGATTGTATTTTTTTTCCAGAAATTTGTCCATTTCATCCAGGTTTTCAAATTTCTTGGCATATAATTTGTAGTAATTTCTTTTTTTAATCTTTAAATATATTTTATTGATTATGCTATTACAGTTGTCCCATTTCCCCCCTTCACTCCCCTCCACCCTGTACACCCTCTCCCACCCACATTCCCCCCCTTTAGTTCATGTCATAAGTTCTTTAGCTTCTACATTTCCCATACTATTCTTGCCCTCCCCCTGTCTATTTTCTACCTACCATCTATGCTACTTATTCTCTGTACCTTTTCCCCCCCTCTCCTCCTCCCACTCCCCTGCTGTTGTCCCTCCATGTGATCTCCATTTCTGTGGTTCTGTTCCTGTTCTAGTTGTTTGCTTAGTTTCTTTTGGTTTTGTTTTAGGTGTGGTTGTTTGTTTGTTTGTTTTAATTTTTATTAGAGACATTTCTTTTTTTTTTTCTTTTTTTTTAAAGGGATTTTTTTTTAAGATTTTATTTTTTATTTATTTATTTTTAGAGAGGGAAGGGAGGGAGGGAGGGGGAGAGAGAGAAAGAGAGGGAGAGTGAGAGAGAG
Organism: Tonatia bakeri; assembly: GCA_004024845.1. NCBI lineage: Eukaryota > Metazoa > Chordata > Mammalia > Chiroptera > Phyllostomidae > Tonatia > Tonatia bakeri. The sequence continues at coordinate 3,403 of PVIA01019128.1, read as the reverse complement.
AAAGATCAATGTGCGGTTGCTGGGAGACATGGCCTGCAACCTAGGCATGTACCCTGACTGGGAATCGAACCTGTGGTGCCTGGTTCGCAGCCCACGCTCAGTCCACTGAGCTACACCAGCCAGGGCTTAGGTGTGGTTGTTAATAGTTGTGAGTTTACTGTCATTTTACTATACATGTTTTTTTATCTTCGTTTTCTTAGATAAGTCCCTTTAACATTTCATAAAATAAGGGCTTGGTGATGATGAACTCCTTTAACTTGACCTTATTCTGAGAAGTACTTTATCTGCCCTTCCATGCTAAATGAAAGCTTTGCTGGACAGAGCAATCTTGGATGTAGGTCCTTGTCTTTCATGACTTGGAATACTTCTTTCCAGACCCTTCTTGCCTGTAAAGTCTCTTTAGAGAAATCAGCTGACAGTCTAATGGGAACTCCTTTGTAGGTTACTGTCCCCTTATCTCTTGCTGCTTCTAGGATTCTCTCCTTCATTTTTACCTTGACTAATGTAATTAAGATGTGCCTTGGTGTGTTCCTTCTTGGGTCCAACTTCTTTGTGACTGTCTGAGCTTCCTGCACTTCCTGGAAGTCTATTTCCTTTGCCAGATTGGGGAATTTCTCCTTCAGTATATTTTCAAATAAGATTTCAGTATCTTGCTCTTCTTGTTCCCCTTCTGGTACCCCTATAATTCGGATGCTAGAACATTTAAAGATGTCCTGGAGGTTCCTAAGCTTCTCCTCATTTTTTTGAATTCTTATTTCTCCATTCTTTCCTGTTTGTTTCTTTCTTCCTTCTGGTCCACTCTATTGTTTTGAGTCCCGGTTTCCTTCCCATCACTATTGATTCCCTGTGCATTTTCCTTCATTTCTCTTATCGTAGCCTGCATTTGTTCATCTAATTTGTGACCAAAATCAACCAATTCTGTGAGCTTCCTGATCACCAGTGTTTTGAACTGTGCATCTGATAAGTTGGCTATTTCTCGGTCACTTAAAAGGATGGGTTCTGGGGCTTTGATTTGTCCTGTTTGAGCCATCTCTCTTTCTCTCTCTCTCTCTCTTTTTTTTATTTTTGGTCTGGTTGTGCCTGTTACAGTAGAGGGCGGAGTCTTAGGGTGTTCACCAGGGCGGGGCACCCCAGTTGCTGGGTTGTGACTTTGTATGTGGGGGTGGGGTCAAGAGGGAACAATGGTGGTTGCTCTGTTCTCAGTGGGACCTCAGTCCCTTCTGCTGCTTCCCCCAAGCAAACTGGGCCCCTCTGGTGCCAATTCCCATGTGGGTGGGCTTGTGCATGCTGTGTGACCCTCCAAAGACCTCTCCTGTGAGGCTGGGTATCTCTCCCTGCGCCTCAACTTCCACAGGTGTCCGCGATCAGTGACCAAAGGCTCTATTTCCCAGCACTGGGATCCTGAGTTGTGCGCACTGCCTTGCTTTACAATCGCCGCCTCACTGGGTCTGCCGCATGCCACCTCTCTGCTAGGGTCCACCCGCTGCAGTCTTGCCCGCCCTGGAAGCTTTATGCACCCTCGGATGCCTTATGCGCCCGGTCCCAACTCTGCTCTCTGTGCTGCGACCTGCGCCCATCTGCTCGACTCTGCCCCTCCTACCGGTCTGGATGAACAGGTCTATTTCAACTTCTTGGTTGTCCGACTTCCATTTAAATCAACTTTCTGTCAGTTCTGGATGTTATTCTATTTCTAAATTGTTGTTCCTATCTTGGTTGTGCGTGGAGGTACAGTGCATGCACCTATGCCTCCATCTTGGCCGGAAGTCCCCAGCTTGTAGTAATTTCTTACAATCCTTTGTGTCTTTATGGTATCAGTTGTAATTTCCCCTCTTTCATTTCTGATTTTATTTATTTATATCCTCTCCCTTTTTTCTTGATGGGTCTGATTGTATAACTCCCAGTCCCAAGGCTCCCTGGAAAATAGAAACCTCAACAAAATATTGGAGTAGAAGACTATGTATGGAATAACTTGGGATAAATGGAATCCGAGGGTTCTAGTGAGGAAGCAGTTAGGAAAGCTGGAGAAAGCCTAGAGTCCCATTTAATATATATTTCATTAAATGTCAGGAGAATGATTACTGTGAAACTTCTTAAAACTTATTCTTTTTTAGTAATGTTTTTCTTTTATTTCCCATCATGACTAGCAGTAGTAACCTTTAGAAAATGTTGTTGGAGAGGTTGTGGAGAAAAGGGGACCCTAGTGCACTGTTGGTGGGACTGCAGACTGGTACAACCACTGTGGAAAACAGTATGGAACTTCTTCAGAAAACTAAAAATGGATCTGCCTTTTGACCCAGCAATTCCACTGCTGGGACTATATCCTAAGAACCCTGAAACACGAATCCCAAAGAACCTTTGCACCCCAATGTTCATAGCAGCACAATTTACAATAGCTAAGTGCTGGAAGCAACCTAGATGCCCATCAGTAAATGAATGGATCAAAAAACTATGGTACATTTACACAATGGAATTCTATGCAGTGGAAAGAAAGAAGGAGCTCCAACCCTTTGCAACAGTATGGATGGAGCTGGAAAGCATTATGCTAAGCAAAATAAGCCAGGCAGTGAAAGACAAATACCATATGATCTCACCTTTAACAGGAACCTAAACAACAAAACAAAGAAACAAGCAAAATATAGTCAAAGACACTGAAATAGAGGACAGACTGACAGTGACCAGGGGGGAAAGAAGGGGGAATTTCAGGGGAGAATGGGAAGGGTTTACAGGAACAAATATAAAGGATACATGGACAAAAACTAGGGAGGGTAGAAATGGGAGGGAGGTGAGGAGGGATGGGTGGGCGGGCTGGAATGGGAATAAAAGGCAGAAAAATGTACTTGAACAATGACTAAAATAAAAGAAAAAAAAGAAAATGTAAGAACAATTGATGCTTATCCCAGTGATGGAGGAAAAGGGAAGAAGCCTCTGTTCTTTCTGCCATTTGATGAGGTGGACAGAAACTTGAGTCTGAGGCAACAGTAGGCAGCTATCAGGTCAACCCCTGTCCCTGGGAACTTATACTAGATAAATGCCTTAGATCCTCCCAGGGGAAGGATCTAAAACCACTGTAGAACATCAGTGACAGTGCTGCTCCCTTATTCCCATCCCTCTATGTCACTGCCCCTCTCCTTTCTCTAGCCTGTATTCTAAATCAGCACATTCTGCATTCTAAACAGTAGCCCTAGTTGCGATTCCTCTCCTCATCCCAGGCCCCTTCCCTTCCAGAACCCTTGAAGCTTGAATTGACATATTTGGAAGGATGTCAGGGATCAACCCAGCTAGTAGGTCTAGTTTGGTAAGAGTTAAATTAGTGAAGGGAGACTTTTTTTTTTAATTATTATTTTTTATTTAAATGAATGTTCAAGTACAGTTTTCTCCCCCTTACTCCCAATCAAGCCCTCCC
>PVIA01019127.1:0-11242 GCA_004024845.1 Tonatia bakeri | reverse complement strand
TTCTTCTTCTTCTTCTTCTTCTTCTTCTTCTTCAAGAATGCCCTTAAACATGCCTCTACTTGATGGAGCCAGTATTTCCACAAGCTTTGTGAACATATGAAATGAATTCATAATAACTATTAGTGTCCTTGGCTTCTAATTTTATGAACCATGTCATTTCTTGGTCACTTTTATTATTCTCTGTGTCAGGTGTTGCATTTTTCCTGCTTAATTGCACACCTGACAAGATTTGCTTGGATGCCAGATATTGTGAAATTTACCTTGTTGATTCTTCTTATTTTCACATTCTTATATATGTATGCTTGAGGTTTCTTCTGGCACGCCATTAAGACACTTGGAAGCAGTTCTATCCTTCTGGGCCTTGTTTTTCAGCTTAGTTAACAGGACCATAACGACATTTAGTGTAGGGCTCATTTTCTCCAGAAGTAATGCAATTTTTTTTCTTTGTACCTTAATGCTTTGTGAACTGTGAAGTTTTTCCACCTTGACCATTTAAAGTAGTCACTCTTCCCAGCCCTGTGTGGGTTTGAACACTTTCCCTCTAATCCTTTTGAATGGTTTTTTCCTTGGCCTCAGGTAGTTTCCTTATGCACATATGCTGATCAATACCTAACTGGGTATTTGATTAGGATCCTCTGAAGTTTGTAGCATCTCTCTCCACAGGTCTCCCCTCTCCAAAACTTGTTCAAGCAAAGTCAAGATTCCTTGGCTTTCCCAGACTCAGCTTCATTTCCTCAATTAAGGTAGACCACCATTACCTCAATTAAGGTAGAACATTTCTTTAGGCAAAAAGATAGGGTAATCTTTGGACTCATCTAAGCTTTTTCATTCCTTAGAAATCATTGAGTTTACTTGCCCAATGTCCAATGACTTGAGCATTGTTGTTTCACATATTTTGTCTGGTGTTTTTGTTTCTTTTGTTTTGTTTTAGTTATTTTGTATGAGCAGATATGTCTGGTCTCTGTTACTCTGTCTTCACCAGAAGTGTAAGTCAAGGTTATTCTCCAAAGTTGGTTTTAAAATATCAGATTTCACCCTTTAAGACACATAGTTTATATTTTAAAAATCTAAAGTCATCATGTGTCTTAAACATAATGCTACCTTTCTAGCACGTTTGGCCAAGAGGTAATTGTGCTGTTTGTTGTCAATGCCTATGTACTTGGCCATGGCTGTTCATATTATCATCTTTTTAATTGACTTGTGTGCATGATTGCCACTGTATGTGTTTAGCTGAATTGTCATTTAGAATATCTTCAAAAAGATTTCATCATGATTCTCCCTTGAAATGAAAAGTTATCGTGTAGGAGGAATGAATCAGACTACAAAATTCAGATAAAATTAGTGTCTTAAATAAGTCTACAAGAGCTCTTTCAATAAGCATTAAATTGACATTTAAATAATAAGAAAACATTTTGTCATAATATAATTGCTAGCATATTTTCTTAGTAGTGCATAAAATAATGAGTACCTTATGTTCACTGGCATCTTAAATTCAATTTAATACAATAACCAATCAGTCAGGATATTAGTAAAGCTAATCCAACTGAGTTCCAAAATAGCAGCGGTTAAAACAAGAAAGAAGGTCATTCTTCTCTCACATTATCAGACTGGAAAAAGCTACTCATGGTTTGTGTGGTTGCTCAGTGTTGGGAACTCAGGCTCTTTTTACCTTGTCACTTAGCCGTGTACAGGATATTGCTGTCATCTACATGGTTCAGGATGGCTCAATGCTGTGTACACATTTTTTAAAGATTTTATTTATTTATTTTTAGGGAGAGGGCAAGGGAAGGAGAAAGAGAGGGAGAGAAACATCAATGTGTGGTTGCCTCTCACGCGCCCCTTACTGGTGACCTGGCCCACAACCCAGGCATGTGCCCTGACTAGGAGTCACACCAGTGACCCTTTGGTTCGCAGCCAGTGCTCATTCCACTGAACTATACCAGCCAGGGCATTATGTACACATTTTAGGCAGTGAGAAGAAGGCAAAGGGGAAGTAAATGGCATGCTTCTTTCCTTTAGAGACACAGCCTACAAGTTGCACTTACCACATGTGTTTTCATCCCATTGGCCTGAATATTGTCACATGGACACAAATAGCTGCTAAGTAGGTGGGGAAATCTATCCCTTATTCCAGGCACAGATGAAAAGAAGAGGTTCTATTACTATTAAAGGAGTGAACGAGTTTTGGGAGACAAGGGGCATTTGTATTCTGTGTGTGACCCTAGAGTTTCCAAATTGTTGAGCTGCCTATAGATGGAATGAATTCTCTAGAAAAATAGTGAGAGCTCCATGACTAAGTTGTTCAATGAAGGCCTAATTGAACAGTTGGCAGTGATGTTCTAGAGGGCACTTACACAGTGGTTGGGGGAGGAACAGTAGATGCCTTCAAAGGTCCTTTCCAGAGGGGAAATTCACACGTACTCAGATTCTACTCATATTGGACTGGGACTCCCTGGAACAACTTGCTCTATATGAATTGCTTGGCTGCTGTCAGTGCCCAGCATTCCTCTATATTTTACTTGACTACAAATGGCCAAATAAATGCAGACATTTAAATAAAATTCTCATCTAACCACCAGCGATCAGAGATGGGGCAGTGGGGTCAGAGCTGTAATAACTTGGCAAAACTCTTAATCAGATCTCGATGGTGGTAGGGTAGAGCTACTAGGTGAGTTGGGCAGAGATTGCCTAAGAGAGAAATGAGAAAAGCTCGGGGTGCATTCTGTTACAGATGTCCAATTGAGTGGATCTCTCAAGCTTCCCCATTGCTCCTGCTTTCTGAGTACAAACACAGATACAGGAGCTCGCAAGCACTACTGGTAAAAATGCAAACTCCTGTAGCTATCCCGCAGAGCAAATTGGCACTTCTTAGATGAAATAAAAATATACATTACCTGTGTCCCAGAATTTTCCCTCTTGGGATACATCTCCCTAAATTTACTCTGAAAGATACAAGGATACTCATTGAGGTATTGTTTGTGGAGGGTAAAAATGAAAGCAAAGTGAGACTATCCTTGGAAGTGTAGACAGGTAAAATGTGGTGGATGGCCACATTTAAAAGCAAGAAATCCTGGATGTTAACAGACTACTGCTTGGAAATATCTCTATTATCATTTGTCTATACTGTGTGTGTGCATGTGTGCGTGTGTAAAATTAATGAAATAACTCATTCTGGCTTTAATAGAAGACATTTATTTTCTCACAATTCTGAAAACTAGAAGACCATGGTATAGGTGCCAGCAATTTTGTTTACTGGTAAGGGATATTCCTGTCTTGTAGATAGCTGCCTCTTTTCTGTGTCCTCACATGGCTTTTCCTCTGTTCCTAATGCAAACATAGAAAGAGCTCACATCCCCTCCTTTTCTTATAAGTACACCAATATTATCATATTGGACCCAACTATGATGACTTATTTTATCTTTATGCCTCCCTAAAAGTCCTGTCTCCAAATATAGTCACATTGGAGATCAGAGATTCAACAGATATATTTTAAGGGAACATAATGCATTCCATAATATTTCACCCTGTTACTCACCCAAGCATGCCCTTTTCACGTACAAAATTGATCCATCACCCAACAGCCCCAAATGTCTTAACCCATTCCAGCACCATTGTCCACTTCAAAGTCTCATCTTAATATTATCTAATTGGATTGGGGTGAGACTTGAGGAATGAGTTATCTGGAGGCAAAATTCCTTTTGTGAAACCAGACAAATTATCTGCTTCACAAGTATAATGGTAGGACAGGCATAGGCTAGACATTCCCTTTTTTAAAGGAATAAATCAGAAAGAAGATAGGGATGACAAGTCCCAGAAAGAAAATGAAAAAAGCACAAATTAATGGAATGAACACAGGTGATTCTGTGTTCATGAATGGGAAGAATTAACATAGTTAAAATGTCCATACTACCCAAAGCAATATACAGATTCAGTGCAACCCCTATCAAAATACCAATAACATTTTCACATAACTAGAACAAATAATTTTAAAATTTATGTGGATTAACAAAAGATCCCGAATAGTCAAAGCAATCTTGAGAAAGAAGAACAAAGGAGGTATCATGCTAACTGATATCAAACTATACTAAAAGGCCATAATAATCTAAACAGCATGGTACCAGCATAAAAACAAATATAGATCAACGGACCAGAATAAATAGCCCAGAAATCAACCCACACCTACATAGGTCAATTAATCTGTGACAGAGAAGGAAACATTATACAGTCTTTTCAGGAAATGGTATTGGAAAAACTGGACAGATACATACAAAAAAAAAAAAAAAAAGAACCTAGACCACTTTATTATACCATATACCCCAAACCCCTCAAATTGTATTAAAACTTAAATGTAAGACCTGAAACCATAAAACTCCTATAAGAAAACATAGGGAGTAAACCCTGGCATTTCTCTTAGCAGTATTCTTTTGGATGTTTCCTCAGGCAAGGGAAACACAAGAAAAATAAACAAATGGGATTACATCAAACTAAAGAGTTTTTGCATAGTGAAGGGAACCAACAGAAGCAAAAAGTTGGCTATTTGAAACTTATATAAAATTATAAAACCTCTAGCAACACAAGCAGAGAGTGTAAAAAAAAAAAGACACAAATCACTGACATCAAGAGTGAAACAGAATAATCACTGTAGACCCCACAGGCTTCAAAACAATAGCAAGGGAGTACTATGAACAGTTCTTATTCAAGTAAATTGGACAAGTTTCATGAAATAAACTGATTCTAAAAAAATCCTAAACTACCACAATGTACCCAGCATGAAATAGATAATTTGAATAACCCTGTAATTGTTTAGAAAATGGAATTTGAAATTTCAAAACTCCCAAAACCAGAAATTTCACTTGAGAATTCTAGAAGCAGCTAAGAAAATTCTTAACAATCTTTTCAGTAAAGTAGAAAAGGAAAGAACACTTCCCAGTTCATTTTATGAAGCCCATAATACCCTGATACCAATTCCAAGCGAGGATAGTATAAGAAAACTACAACTTATATCCCTCATTAATATAGGAGTAAAAATTTTTATCAAACTATTGGCAAATTGAATTCAGCAATACATATACACAAAAAAGTATATACCATGACGAAGTGTGGTTTATTCCAGACATTCAAAGCTGGTTTCTTTTTCAAAAATACATTGATGTTACTTACCATATTAGGCTATAGACAAAAATCACATTATCATGTCAATTTATATAGATAGAGCATATGACAAAGTTCCACACATGTTTATGATAAAATCTCTTTCAAAACTAGAAATGGGGGAAACTTTCTTAACTTGATGAAGTGCATCTACAAAAACTCTCCAGTAGCTAATATTACACTTAATTGTGGAAGAATGAATGTTATCCCCATAAGAGCAGAAACAAGGCAAGTATCCTCATTCTCAGTACTGCTAGTCAATACAGCATTAGATATTCTAGGCAGGACAATTAGGCAAAAAAAAAAAAAGGAAATAAAAGGCATACAGATGAAAGGGAAGAAATAAAACTGTCCCTGTTTGCAGATAACGTGATGCTCTATGTAGGAAACCCCACTGACACTGCTGTCCTTCCAAGAAAGCATGGGCCAGGATCCCCCCCCAGCAAAACTGACTTTAGAAATAGTAAATAGAGGCTATTTCTGAAACCTATCTCCATACCTTTGTTTCCCTTCCCTAAGCAGGAGTCTTGGCCCTCCTCCTTCTTAGTCAGGGTCTCTAGTCCTTGCTATTTCTTGCCACATGGACAGTCCCAAGAAATCCTAAAGGAAACAAAAAACAAAAACAAAAAAACCCCTCCTGGATCTAATTTGTGAGTCAGTAGCGTTGCAGGATATAAGATCAACACACACATACACATACATACACATTAAAAAATAACACTATCCCTGGTTGGTGTAGCTCAGTGGATTGAGTAATGGCCTGAGAACCAAAGGGTCGCTGGTTTGGTTCCCAGTCAGGGCACATGCCTGGTTGCAGGCCAGGTCCCCAGTGGGGGGTGCATGAGAGGCAGCCACACATTGATGTTTCTCTCCCTGTCTTTCCCCCTCCCTTCCCCCCTCTCTAAGAATAAATAAATAAACATTTAGAAAAACTCAAAACTCAACTCTGAGAAAACAGTCCAATTAGAAAAGGACCAAAGACATGTACAGATATTTTGTGGGAAAGAATATCCAAGATGGCCAGTAAATATGAAAAGATTTTTAATATCACTAGCCATTAGGGAAATGCAATTTAAGATCATTCTGGGGTATCACCACACACCCTGTTAAAACAATTCAAGTAAAATGTAGAGGAACTTTGCAGGTAGAGGAACTGGATTGCTCATACATTGTTGGCAAGCATGTGAAATGATACAGCCACTCGGGAAGACAGTTGGGCAGTTTCCTGAAAAACTGAACATACACTTACCATATAACCCAAAATTACAGTCTTGATCATTTATTCCAGAGAAATGAAAACTCATGCTCAGATTGAAGCGTGTACATGGATATTCACACCAGCTTTATTTATAATTTCTAAACCCTGGAATCAGCCCAGGTGTCCTTCAGTGAACATTGTTTGGAATTGCTTCACAGTGCTAAAAAAAGCAAAGACCAACTTTAGTTGGTTCTATTATTATTTTTGTAATTCTCTACACACAGTGAACCCCCTTATTGTCTTCACCCAGGATGGACTGCTCCCACTGTCCTGTCCTTGGTACACTACTGCTTGGGTCACAGTAGTACCACTGACACTGCTGTCCTTCCAAGAAAGCATGGGCCAGGATCCCCCCCCAGCAAAACTGACTTTAGAAATAGTAAATAGAGGCTATTTCTGAAACCTATCTCCATACCTTTGTTTCCCTTCCCTAAGCAGGAGTCTTGGCCCTCCTCCTTCTTAGTCAGGGTCTCTAGTCCTTGCTATTTCTTGCCACATGGACAGTTGAAAGAGGCTGCAAAACACCTTGGGTAGAGCCTGACTTAGTGACAGCTACCCTCCCCAGGAAGAAGAAATACCACTAGTGCTCTGAGAAAGGCTTCAGGCCTTTGATTTTCCATTTCCAGGTAGCAATTGACTGTGACCCCACCAGTTGAAATGCCTTTGGTTTATTTTGACTTAATCTGGGATTGCAGTGTCTCCTGCCTAATATCAGGGGGTCCTATAGGCAGAATTAGACATGGAGGGAGGATTCTATTAAAGGTCTTCATCCATGCAGGGAAAGATATACTATGCTGATTTCTATGAAGTGCCAGTGGGAGAGGCTTCTCACCCCTGATTTCATTTAGTAGTACTATTTGGTGATATCTTAGTTGAATTCATTACAAATTACAAAGGCTTGGCCCAGATCTCTAAAATGTCATTATTTATATTGACATTATGAAGGGGTTTATGCTAACTATTATTATAATCTTAGTAACTAGCAATATACTTTGCCACTCATGCTAGTGTAGGTACATATACATGACATCTGTCCAGAAGGCATGCAGCCATGTAATGTGAAAAATAGGGACATTTATTGAAGAAGACACAAGAAACACTGTCCATAGGACAATGATGCCTCAGTCCCCTTCAAAGTAGGCACCTTGGGACCTCACAGAGCTCTGCCAATTGCTATCAGTTGCCCCATCGTATTTTCCTGAATCTTAAATCTCTCCCCTTTCAAAGATGATTTTAGTTTTGGAAAAAGCCAGAGGTTGCAGGGTGCCAATTCTGGGCTATAGGGGGGTGAATCACCTGGGTTATTGGATGTTTCACCAAAACACTGCATGAGACATGATGCATGAGCGCACATTGTCATGATGAAGCTGCCAATCACCGTTGCCCATTGCTGCAGACTTCTGAATCATCTGAATAGTTTCTGTGGAGGAATATTCAGTTTTATCACAAAATTTGATACAGATTCATTGCTCTACTCAGTCATGTTGAATGCAATGGCCACACAGTACACATGCTTACTCAACAGCATCTACTGCCCCCACTGATTAGTATAGTAAAGTGGTCATTGTTCATGCATGCACATTCCAGTCCACTCCTAAGCTGTCAGGTTACATTGATGTTGCACAAACCATTCTTGTCATATTAACAATGGTTGGACTTTTTCTGGACAAATTTTGTAGATGTGCACATGTAGATGTGCACCTAGTATAAAGAGCCTACTCACTGTAGGCTCTTTATAACAAAGTTCAAACCACTGTGGTAAAGGAGATAACCGTAACAGAAGAGCTAGGCAGAGTGGGGAGGGAAGGTTACTATCATGTGTCAACCACCCACCATGTGCCGTGCCATATACTCTGCTTGGGGACATTATATGTTTTAGATAATTTTAACCCTCATCACATAACCTGTAAAGTAGGTACTATTATTATTCCTGTGTTACTGATGAGGAAGTGAAGTGAGAGGGCTGGAAGAAGTGAAGTGAGATAATCAGATAATGTCATTCTCCTGCTGCTTAAAACTCTACAACGATTATCCTTTCCTCAGAGGATAAAAATCCTCACTCCTCATCCCAATCTCCAGGCTGTGTCCTGGCAACTTCACTAGATTCATCTCAGACCCCTTCCCTCTTGCAGTATATTCTCCAGCCCCACTGACCTTCGTTCAGTTCCTCTAATGCACCATATCCTTTTCTATTCTAGGGCCTTTGTTAAGGTTATTCTCTCTGCCTGCACTGCTCTCCTCTGTGTCTACCTGCATTTACCAACTACCTCCTACTCATTCTGCATGTCTTAGCATAATGTCACATCCTCAGTTTCTCAGGGAAACTTCCACTGACTTCCCCTTTACTCTATGATATCTCTTAGATTATGGTAGATGCCTTTGTTGTGTCCTTCTATTGCATTGTACATTTCATCCCTCCTACTCATCACATAGTTTCACATTTAACAGTGTGTTCAGGATCTGTTTTACTCATTGGATGAATCTTCCTGTTTAGAGAGGATCCTGTTCTCTGCTCTATCCCTAACACCTAGTACAGTACTTGACACGTGATAGATGTTTTATAAATATTTGTTGAACTACTGTATATTTAAATTATCTATAATTGGTACATTATAGGTACTCTATAAACATAGTTGTTCTTATTATTATCCAAGGACAAATATGTAGTTAGGGGCAGAACCAAGATTTGCATCCAGGTGTGAATCTAAAACCCATGTTTCTTTCACAATATGGCTTTGCCTGCAGATATGAGTTCTAGGCTCAACACTGCCACAACCTGACCATATGACTTAGGGTGAGGCACTGTATTGCTCTGAATCTCAGTTTTCTGTCCTATAGTTTGGGATAGGGGCAGGTGAAGTTCAGGTTGATCTTCATCTAATCCAGACAAGGAGAATAGAAGTCTGTATAGGAGAGGGTATCAGTAGTTAATTAATTGACCATTACAAAATCAGTGTCATCCCTCTGCAAGACAGTTAAACAGGTACACCAAGAACTCTCAATATGTTCATGCTCTTTAGCCTGAGTAACCTCCCTCAGGCAGTGTGGGGAAATGGGTAGTATTAGAGAGCTCTGAATTACGTCCCAATATCCCCTTTACTGCCTCTGTGGTCTTGGGCAAATTAATGCCTGAACCTCATGTTCTTCTTTACAAAGAGAATAAAAGCATTTATGTTTTTACCCTTTGCTAAGGTAAAAACAATATAATAACATGAAAAGAAATTTTTGAATATAGAAATAAAAATTCCTCCTATGATCCTCTGCACACAGTTCTTTCTGTGATTTTGGTGCCACTGAGGGCTACCTCTTGAGGCAGGAGCCACAGGCACCATTGAGAAAGGAGAGAGAGACTGAAGACAGAAGTAGGCTGAGGTCAGAGACCAGAGTCTAGGGTGTGGACCATGGGGATGGGCTGGAATAAAGGAAAAAGCCAGCTACTGAGGCAGAAGAAAGGAGATGCCAAATCTGCTCATGCATAATGGGTAGGCAGGACAGGTAGAGAGCCAGTAGGAGGACAACAGTGTACTCCAGAGGGCCTCCTTCCAAAGTTCTGTGCCCTTTCAATTAGGCATGCTTCAAATGATCTTAAAGATCCTTAAAACTCGTCCGGCCAAGATGGAGGCATAGGCAGTCGCATTGTGCCTCCTCGCGCAACCAAAACTAAGGACAACAAAAATTGAGAAACAAGAAACAACCAGAACAGAGAAATTAACTGAACAGAAGTCGGACTCCAGTACATCCAGACTGGTAAGGAGCCACGGAGTCGGAGGCCTGCGGAGAGGGGTCAAGGGGTCCCGGCGGGAAGAAACGCTGGCTGGCAGGCGCGCAGGGTGCAGACGGCAGCGGATGGACCGGTGGCGCACCCTGGGCACGGGAGCCGACTAGCAGACCCAGTGAGGGGCTCAGGGCAGCTGGCTGTCCGCAGACACACATTTGTGCGCAAACTAAGCGAAAACGGGCAGCGCCGCCGCGTTTCAAAGCTTTAGAGCCCCGTCTGGGAGCTGAGGCCGGGAGATTCTCTCAGCCTCACAGGAAACTTCTCAGGGAAACCCACAGAGTCCGAGAAAGTGCACAAGCCCACGCGCCCGGGAGCCAGCACCGGAAGGGCCCAATTTGCTTGTGGGAGGCAGTGGAGGGGACGGAAGTCCTAGAGAGAGCGGAGCAGGCGCCATTCTTCCCTCTCAGACCCCGCCCCCAATACAAGTCACAACCCAGCAACTGGGGAGCCCCGCCCTGGTAAACACCTAAGGCTCCGCCGCCCTTATGAAACAGACACAACCAAACCAAAGGAAAATAAAAAAGATGGCTCAAACATATTTGAAAGCCCCAGAATCTATTTTTTTAAGTGACCAAGAGATAGCTGAACTATCAGATGCACAGTTGAAAGCACTGGTGATCAGGAAGCTCACAGAATTGGTTGACTTTGGACATAAATTAGATGAACAAATGCAGGCTACGATAAGAGAAATGAAGGAAAACGCACAGGGAACCAATAGTGAGGGGAAGAAAACTGGGACTCAAATCAATGGAGTGGACCAGAAGGAAGAAAGGAACAACCAAACAGAAAAGAATGAAGGAACAAGAATTCAAAAAACTGAGGAGAGGCTTAGGGACCTCCAGGACACTTTTAAACGTTCCAACATCCGAATTATAGGGGTACCAGAAGGGGAAGAGGAAGAGCAACAAATTGAGAACTTATTTAAACAGATATTAAAGGAAAACTTCCCCAATCTGGCAAGGGAAATAGACTTCCAGGAAGTCCAGGACGCTCAGAGAGTCCCAAAGAGGTTGGACCCAAGGAGGAACACGCCAAGGCACATCATAATTACATTA